>WBNO01019014.1:179140-196946 GCA_013400575.1 Peucedramus taeniatus
CCCCGCGGCACCCCCGGCACGGCTCGCAGCCGCGCACTCCCTGCCGCGTCCGTCTGTGGCGGTGGCCAGAAATAATCTGGCAGCGAAGCAGAGCCAGAGCCACGTCCACCCACCGCTCCACGTGAGCGATGGGGAGCGGAGAGGGCGAGAGGAGCCAGCTGGGCCCCTCTCCGGCGCTGCGGCCCTCTGATAACGCTGGATTTGGGTCCTGCAGACCTGTGACAAGAGGGGTGCCAGCGTGCCAGGGGGGAATTAAGCTTCCTATCACCTGCAGGGCACTGCTTCCTTGGGGACCCTGCCAGCCCACCTCCCGCGGGCAGCAGAGAGGCTCTGAGGGCACAGAGGGCATGCAGGCACCCCATGCCCTCCGCGGGTCCTGCAGCCCCGGCCACACCCCGACTGCAGGGACGGCGCTCAGAGCCCGATTTGCAGATTGCTGTCCGTGGCACGGGGCTCCAGCCCGGCTGAGGCCGACGGGTTGGTTATTGTGTCAGAAGCATAAACGTGTCGGAAATTGCCGAATTAGCCATGTGCCATGAACAGGTTTATGGATTATGGGATGTAGAGCCCTTTCAGGAGCACGCAGCTCACAATCCAGTTAGACAGCTCCAGCCCCAGTCATTCCCTTTCAGAGGACCAAAGCTCATTGGGTACAATGGACAAAATCCAAGTGAGTCCCCTGCGTGGGAAGGATCCATCCCGGTGAGCCCATCCTGCTCCCCCAGCTGCTGCCACCTCCTCACCTGATTTTGTGTTTCCTTGGGAAAAAATTCTCCTCGTCTTCCCCAGAAGATACTATCCCTGAGGATGTGAGGAGGGGGATGTTCCACTTTTGTGTCTAAATTGCATAACAAGGACTTTGGGCAAAATCCCGTGTCCCACAGGGCTGTCCTTAGCTTGGATTTGGAATTAGAACTCACCAGCTGTCCTGCCTCAGCCCCAGGCTGACCAGGTCCAGGGTCATATCTTGCAGCAGCTCTAGCAGGCTGCCAACAGGGACCTGAGGTCTGGATTAGCTCTTGCTGGGTTTTCTGTGCACGGATTGATCTGACCACTTTTTTTTTGATCCATGTTTAGTTTTGGGGTTTCCTGCATCAAAGCATTCCTTAGCTTCTTCCCAGAGATTCATTAGGGCTGAAAGGTGCTGGGTGACCGTGGCCAGCCTAATGTCCTTGGCTGAGCTCTCCTCCGAGCCTGCAGCCTCCCAGCCTAGACCGGAGCCCTCCCCAGTGATTTTGTGGGGGAGTGGGGGTCACACCGTGGTCTGGAGACCACCACCGTGGGCAGCAGCAGGTCTGGAGGGGCCCTGGCTCAACATGCATTCCCACTCTGCACCTCTGCAAGAGCTCCGGCTTTTAAAAGGGGCTTATTAATGTCCACCGGCATCTCGGAGCAGCCGGCACCAGGCGGGAGCGAGCCGGGAAGAGAGACAAAGAAAAAGCCAGCAGTGGTGGGGAAGGGCCAGGCTCGCCTCCCTGCACAAGCGCTTTTCCTCAACCGAGCAGCGAGAAAGCAAAACTGCGAAGTGCCTAAAATTAGAGCTGCCAAACCCCAGCTGGGGAAGCCTGGAAAGATCCCCAGGCCCTGGAGCCTTGGGCGAGCTGCATAAAAGGCAGCGGAGGGGAAGGAAAGGGAGCTTGGGGACCGCGGCAAGTAGAGCGAGGCACAGTGGGAGCGGGGAGCGGATGGCTGCCTCCCCCCGCCCGCATCCCCCCGCCCGCATCCCACCGCCCGCATCCCACCGCCCGCTCCCGACTCGCCCCGCCTGTGCCGGATGCTCGCCCCGCGCTGCAGCCCCGCGGGGCTCGGGGCTCTGAGATCCCTCTGAGGGTGGCTCTTTGGGGATGCAGCTGTGCTGGTGCAGTGGGAAGAGGGTTCATACGGTCCCAGAGTTGCCAGCACCCCCCAGTCAGATATCCCAGCTTGTCTGTCTTTCCAGAATTCCCACAGACCTCACGCTGGTGCCTGCGGAACCCCATGCACTCGGGGATGGCTCCTTCAGCCCAGGGGCTGGAAAACACCTACCTGGGCCATTCTTCAGTGGGGGTCCCAGCCCCACACAGTGTCCCTTGCCCTGCACCCAGCCACAAAGCCAGCTGAGCTTCTCAAGGGACAAGCATAACCAAGGAGGCCAGAAGCTGCATGTCCTGGGCCACCAGTGCTCTGTCAGAGACTTGGGCATCCAGCCTCACCCACCAAAAGCAGGACAGCCACTCTGTAACCCCCACACACAATTACCCACCCCAGTGTGTCTTCCTGCCCAGGAGGACACAATCAGTGAGTGAAAAGCACAAGTTCTGCCATCAGTTAACATGAGGGGAGTCCCATACACCAATCCTCAGCATTCCCCAGGGCGGCTCCTTCCACAGAGGTGAGTGAAGACATGGGCAGGACCAGTCCCACCAGCATCCTGAGGCTGCTCTGGATTCACAGAGCACCATCCTGGCCCTAACAGTGTGGGTGGCAGAGCCTCCAGCCACACACCAAATCGACATCTAAAACCAGGAAAAGCAGCAGCTCCACAGACAGGCAGTGACTCTGCACTGAATTTGGCTCTCTAGCTCCTATTTGTCATGATCAAAGCAACCAAGCTTTAGTGCCAGCTTCACTGAGCTCAGGAGATGCTGTAAAATGGCTGTCAAGGGCAGATCTGGATCCTTTCCCTCAGTAACTGCAAAACCCCCAAAGGTAGCCCAGCCCCTACAAGGGCGCAATCCCCACCTTCTCCAGGGCTGGGACTGCACTCTGAGCAGTTCAGAGTCAGACCCTGGCCACTTAATTTGAGGTAAATCAGCCTCTGTTGGACATTTGTCCATGGCTTGTGGTGGGTACATGCAAAACAACCCAAGGAGGAGGCAGACATGTGGGACCTGAGCTGTAGAGAAAAGGGGAATTCATGCCAGAGAGATACTCTGGCATGGCTCACCCTGAGGTCATAGAAACATGGAATATCCTGAGTTGGAAGGGACCACAATGACCTTTGAGTCCAATTCCTGTCCCTGCACAGGACAGCCCAACAATCCCACCCTGTGCCTGAGAGCACTGTCCAAAGACTTCTTGAGCTCTGGAAGCTGTAACCATTCCCTGGGGAGCCTGGTCAGTGCCCAACCACCCTCTGGAGGAAGAACCTTTTCCTGGCATCCAACCTAAACCTCCAGATGGAAAAGAATGAAACACTTACAGATGGAAAAGAAACAGGTGGCTGAGGGGGACTGGTCAGACCCAGAGGATGGCACAAGATTGGTCACTGGGAGATGCAGACAGTGACAGAGCTGTTGCCAGAGGGAGGATAGGATTGGACAGGACAAGGATGATATGGCCAGGAGATGGTGGCATGGGATGGCATAGGAGAGGACCATTGGGACTGAACCAAGAGAATGGGGTTGGCTGGGATGGGATCAGGAGGGATAAAAGAGAGGGGGAAAGATGTAACAGAATAAAACAGAAGGGATGGGATGGGATGGGATGGGATGGGATGGGATGGGATGGGATGGGATGGGATGGCATGGCATGGCATGGCATGGCATGGCATGGCATGGCATGGCATGGGCTACAATAAAGGGGATGGAATACATGGCATGGCATGGTATGGTATGGCATGAAAGGAGATGGGACAAAAGAAGGGATAGAATGGAACGGAATAAAATGAAGAATTGGATTGGATGGGACAGAATAAAACAGAAGGGAAGAGATGGAATGAGATGGCATGGCATGGCACGTAATGAAACAGAGGAGATGGGATGGAATGCAATGGTATAAAACAGAGGATGGGATGGGATGGGATGGGATGGGATGGACGAGGTGAAGGAGACAAGAAATGCTTCTGGGAGCCATCTCCCTGTGGCCACTGGCATGGCCCAGCAGTGCCTCCTGGCTCGGGGCAGAGCACAGCCCAGCTCGTGCTGGCCCAGCGTGCCCGGCCATGCCCCGGGAGCCCCGCTGGGCACGGCGCCGCGGGCGGGAGCCACGTGCGAGGCCCGGCACAGGCGTCTCCGCTTTCCCGTGGTGAAGCAAATTGCTCCCTGGAGCGTGAGATCTGATTAGATTCGTGACACACCGCAGCGTGGCAACAACACCATGGCCAGGACCACGGTGCGTGCCCCGCGCCCGACCCGGGCACAGCAGGAGGGGCAGGAACAGCTCGGGGAGGGGGCAGCTGGGTATGCTCCGGGATGTGTCCAGCCTGAGACACGGCACAGGGTTGGGGCTGGCTGCCAGTGAGCTGGGGTGATGAGCTGGGTTCTGCTGCACGTCCCCCAGGGCAGCCACCAGCCCTGGGGACTGCGGGAGGGATGGAGGGAGGGTCCAAGGTTCCCTCACCCTGGAGGATGTTACCCCATCCCCACCTGAGGACCGCAGGAGGGGTGAAGGGAGAATTGGAGGTTTCCTCACCCCAGTGGATGATTACCCCTTTCCTAACTCCTGATGGATGTGAAATGATGCTCTCCCAGCTCTAGCTGGTGAGGCAGCTGCAGAACCAACCCACCAGGGCAGCAGCTCACTGAGCCTTGGAGAGCCCCAGGCAGATGGGGGTCAGGGGAGCTGCCCAGCCAGGAGAGGATGTATCTTCAAAGGCCTCTCAAGGCAACAAACAGTACCTGTTATGCAGTTTACCCTTCACATTTGCTGCCTTGAATGGCTCCTGAGCGGTGCCTGCCTCTTCATTTGAGATCTTTCAACAGCTGTCTGATAGAGAAGACCTTTATCTCGCCTCTCCCGGGCTCCCATCCAACACCAGTCTCTGGAGGTGGGGAAGAAGGGAAAAAACCCTGAATTCACTCCTGACCGTGAGTCTCACCTAATCCACCGCGTGTGGAAAATTACTGCCACCGCACGGTGCCCAGCCTGGCCCCCTTCCCACCCACGCCAGCCAGGGACTGCTCCGAAGGCTTTTGTGCCTGGCTTTTTTTCTCTCCCCTTCCTGCTGGGAGAATGGGAACTTCAGCGTTTGGACAAACCCTTGAGAAAACAACTTCACACGTGCTTGGGGCACTGAGTCGGTTTTTTATTTAATTTTGTCTCATCCTGAGAAAGATTTGCCTGGAATCACTGTGCAGGCTGTGAAAGCCCCCCAGCCCCCCAGCACTCTGCCCAGGCCAGGGGCCATTCATGCCAGTAGCTGTGCTGGGAGCCTGTTAAGCTGTGCCAGCACTGAGGGCTGTGGCACCAAGCTTTGCCCCTTCAGGCATGAATCCAGCCTGGCAAAGCCACCAAGTCCAACTCAGCCCTGGCCACCTCACAGCCACACTTCCACCCCGAAGGAGATGATGTGAAAAAGCTCTGCAGGACAGTGTTGAGCTTCAGGAGAGGTCACCTCACTCCTCTGCTCAATACAGGCACAATGAGATGAGAAGTCACCTCTGCCACCCCAAGATATCTGCACAGAGACCTCTAGAAATAAAGGTTGCCCACCCTGGGTTGTTTCTGCACAGCCAGAGAGACAAAGACACTGCCAAGCTTCCCCTGAGATCTGCAACATGTCCTTCAGCATCCCATCGTACCCTGGGATCCACTGAAATGGTTGTTAGGCACTGGAACAGGCTGACCTGGGAAATGGTGGAGTCACCATCCCTGAAAGTGTTCCAGAAATGCACAGATGCAGCACCTGGGGACATGGTTTGGTGGTGGCCTTGACACTGCTGGGTGAATGGCTGGATTTGATGATCCTAGAGGGCTTTTCCAACCTTAATGAATCCATGAGTTCACTGCTTGAGCCCTTGCTGGCCCCAAGGAATGAAGGCACCAGGTTGTGTTTGTGCTCTCCAGAGGGGCTGTGCCATCAGCATCTCCTCTTGTCCCCAGCACGTGCAACTGCACGGTCCTATGACATATTCACCACTCCTGGAACTGGGATTCAAGACACACAGGTGCAGAGCTTCTTCCCATCTGGGTGCTCTGGACAGAGCTTTGCCTGAAGGAGGAGGTGCACAAAGCTTCACACACTGCTGACTGGAAAGAAAGGATTGTTCTTCCTAGATCACAGCTGGGGAAGTTGAGTCACAGGGCAGTAAATCTCAGAGCTCAGAGAAAAGGTGGTTTGGCTAATTTTGTCTTGCCTGTGAATAGCAGGCAGAAGGAAACACAAATGTAAATTGTTTCCTATGGCAAATAAACCCCCAAGAACCACACATTTTACCTCCTGTATTCTCTTTTCACATCATCTGATGGCCAGTTCAGACCGAGGCATTGCAACCCCTGTGCCATGTGCGACCCCAAACTCCTCCTCGTCACTCTGGGATTGGTTGGATAAATCACAGGGAATTTGCTTTCTTCATTCCTCAAATTATTTTGGAGCTATAAAGCACTTCCAGCATAGCTGCCAAGCTCAACCTGTGTGATCTTGCCCAGGGCCACTGAGATCTGAGCCCTGGAGACAGTCGGTGATGGTTTGGAGGCCTGGACACACTCCGTGATCACACCCCTCTGGCAGAGCTGATCTCACCTCACCTGGGAGCTGGGGGGAGGGAAATCAAGAGAGAAGGGTGCAAACCCATTCCCCAGCTGGCAAAGGCCATACCTGCCCGTGCACATGCTGACTGTACAAATAAAACTGCAGCACCACTGCAGTGCTGCTGGTGCCAGCAATTTATAGTCCGACTGCACCTGAAGTCCCTGCCCAGGCCCAGGAGAGGGGACGCAGCTGCAGCCTGGCTGCCTGGGTGGAGACAAGGGAAAAAAGCCCTGTTGCTTTAGGCAAATAAAGCATTGGGAGGCTGGGTTCATGCTCAGGTGGGTCGGCGTGGTGCTCCCCAGCAGTGTGCTTTGGGAAAACCGACCCCTCCCGCAGTGTCCCGCCACCACCACTGGCAGCCCCAGGGGGGACATGGCACAGGACCAGCCCACACGTCGCCAGAGGTCAGCTGCCATCACTGGCAGGATGCTCAGAGGTCTGTGGACTAGCTGGAATCATCTTTTGCTAAGATGGGATGCTGGATAGCATTTTCTGAAGTGTCTTCAGGATTGAAGGGGCCGGCTCTGTGAAGGAATGGAAATTGCAGGAATGAGGTACCTAAATAAGAGCAAGGCACTCGAAAGCCACTCTGGATCAGGCTTTTAATTTACCATTTAACCATACAGTAAGAAAGCCTCTTGAAAGATAAGGGCTGTGTTGTAGAGATGCAGCAAGCATCCGTCTAACCTGGTCCCCCTTTTCCATCGGTGCCAGGTGCCTGGGGAAGCGATTACAAATGTGGTTGGCATGAGTAACATTTGCTTGCTCCCCTGATCTCCACAGACATTCATGGAGCAGAGTTTTCTGAGCAAGAGAGGTGCTGCCTTTCTCCTTAAGAGCTCTCCATGGGCTTTTTCCTGGTGTCTTTGAACTCTCACACCTCCCGTAGGAAGTGGGAGCACCCGCTCCCCCTGCAGCGTGGAGCTCTCCGTGAGGATGCTCCATGGAACAGACATCTCCTCAGGTTTCCTTTGAACCTGGCCCCTACTAACCGTGTTTCACCTAGATCCCAGTTGATATATGAGAAAAGGAGTGAACAACCACCTGTTTTCCCTCTGCTGCTCAGAAGTCTCTGCTTTCCAGGAGTCAGATCTTCCACCACCAGCAAGGATGGTCCCGATGACGTGGAACAAAATGACTTCATGCCCCTTGTCGTGGATGGCTTTGGACATTGTTTTCTTTTCCATCCCTGACCAAAACAAAGAAATGCAGGAAGAAAATTCTGTTCTGCCCCATTTGCTGGCTCATGGCAGTTCACAAGTGACCTTGGAGCTCCCCACTGTGCTGAGAGCATCTCTGAACCTCAGTGCTGCTTCCAGAGGGGGGGATACTGAGCCACAGGGCAATTCCTTAGACTTCCTCTGGTCACCTGGTATCAAGACAGTTAAAAAAGGCTCCCAAAAGTCAGTCTGGTCAGCACCACTGGGGCATTTATATTTTACTTTTCCTTGGTTGGATTTATCCTCACCAGCACTGCTTATCCTCATTACAAGCTTTTAATATCGAACACAGCGAGAGCAGGTAAATTGAGGCACCAGGGGGCTCCTGCTGCCTAAACAAAACCCCACAGAAAGGTGGTAACACAGGTGTGGATACCCCCACACTTGAGAACCCGTTGTCCTCTGACCTGGCAGGGCACCTGGGGACATGGGATGGCAGTGGCTCACAGAGGGGCTGTTCCATAACCCAGGAGCCTGGCAGCCAAGGCAGGGAATCAGAAGCAAGGAATCTGAGGCAGGGATGCAGAGGCAGGGACACCACCAGCACTGGCTCCCCAGCCCCAGCCAGGCAGCTGATTAAAATGCAGTCCGGCCACCCCGGGCCTGTCCCCACCGTCTCCCGGCTTTAAATAATAGCTTAATTATCTCATTTACATTTGGCTCCTTTCAGGGAGGCACTGCAGTTGATTAACATTTTCCCTCCCGGTGTCTTGCTCTGCGTCCCTGCTTCATCCCACCCTTCCCACGCTGCTGGTCCCGCTGCCCCAGGCACGGCTCCCGGCTCCCAGCAGGGTCACCCAGCCCCGCTGCCTCCAGCCCCGCTCCTCCCGCACAGCCAGGGCTCTCCGGGGCTCTGGAAATGCCAAGACCCAGCTTGCAGATGGCCACAACAGATGCAGATGCTGGAGGATGGGAATCAGTGCCCTGGCTGGGCAGCTGTGGGATGAAGGCTCTCCTCATCTTCTCTCGGTGTCCTGCCATTGCTTTGCTGCCGGCGCTGCCCCTGATCTCTCCCCACGTTCCTGCTTCCACCCCTCACTGGGTAGCTTTTAACTTTCTTTTTTATCTTCTCTTTTTAAATCTCCTTTGAACGCTCCAGCCAAACACTGAATTCCTTTGAAGAAGAAGAAAATGTCTCTGTGGGTTGCCCTTTCTCACCGGCTGGAGCTGTGAGAGATCCCAGTGCCCAGCCTGAGAGCCCTGCGGCTCCCTCAGTCCCAGGCACGTCCCCAAGGGTGTTCCTGGAGGAGACCAGGACTAGAGGCATCACCAGCCCCCACCTCTCAGACCCTCCAAGCCCTGCCAGGTTGCCCAGAAAAGCTCCTTCATCACATGGGGTCTCCGGGACAAATTATTGTCCCCTGCCTCGCTGAAGGGGAGATTTTGCAAGAAAATTTATGTGTGATTATCTTCCCAGGCCCCAAGGCTGTGAGGCAGAGGAGGAGCCAGGAGGATGTGTGTGGACTCCCTGCTCTCCCCACCAGTCACACCACACCCCGAACTGGGACAGGACCTCACAGGCAGGGGCAGGGAGGTGATGCCACCGGAGCCCCATCCCGCTGCTGCGGGGGGAGATGGATGTCCTCGAGGCTCTTCATTAAACCTGCTTATTGCTGCATGAGCCCGTGGCCCGGCAGCCCCTTTCCCCCCTCCTCTCACCCCCCTTCCTTGGCTCCCTGCATCCCTCCCCAGGCTTGGCACAGCCAGCCGAGCCGCAGCACAGCACTGCAGACCCCGCTGCTGAATCCCAACCTCCTGCGTGACTGCCAGGCATTTCCAGATAGTCCTATTGATCCTGCGGAGCCTCCAAACCCCCATCCCTGCTGCTAATTTAGCTGGGACAGCCGCGCCGTCCCTCCTGCCTTTGATCCGCTCCCTCCCGCTCCCTTCAAACAGCCCCCACTGCCAGGAGAGTTTGTGCTCGGTGCAGAGGTGCTCTTTTTGGAACATATATTTTTAATGGGTATTTCAGACGTGACGCAGGCACGAGGGAGCAATTCTCCCGTGCCCTGGTATTTACATATTTTCCAGCACAGGCAGGGGAAGGTTTCACGGAGGGAGCCCGGCAAACAGGAAGGAAAGGAGCTTTGTGCTTTGTATCGCCAGGGCCCAATTACAGCCTGAAAGGCGAGGAGCCCATCCGGGTATTGCCCTCTCCAGCCAGTCCGGGCTGCAATTACCGTCCTCGCCAGGCTCAGCAGGGTCTGGGAAAAAAATAGATCTCAAGAGCTTCACAAATGATCACTAGCTCGCTCTTGGGGGCGCGGGGATTTTAGGGCACCATCTGCTCGCTCTTCTCTGCCAGCACAGATCCTAAAAACTACTGGGTTTCACCTGGCTCCTGGAAGAGAAGGAGAGCAAGGGAGAGCCCCAAGGCTCCCCGCTGTGCTGGGAGTGAGGGATGGCACTGGGGAGGTGATGCTGCAGGGCTGTGGCTGGTGGTACTGCCAGGAGGGCTTAGGGTGGGATGTGAGAGGAGATCCCACAGAGAAAAGGGGGTGGGAGGTGTAGAGGGAAGCTGGGATGAGGTTTCCCACTCCCACTGGGACTGACCTGCCCACAGAGGGATGTGACTCCCAGCCTGGGGCATGCCCAGGCATCGCTCTGCTGCTGGTGCCAGCCCGGAGCTGGCAGGAGCCCTGTGAGGGTGCCTGTGTTACCAGAGGGACAGTGCCCAGCCCAGCACCCCCTGGGCAGCTCACACCACAATTCAGGTCACTTCTGAAGCCCATAAAAGCCATTCAGGCCACCAAATGCCACCCCCGAGCTGCTCGCAGGTTTGGCTGCCCTCAAGGTGGTGCCCAGCATGGGGACAAGAGTATGTGACAGCAGAGGGTGGTGGCATTGCTGCCTGAGGACCTGTGCTGGGAAGCAGGGAGGGTTCTCCAGGGAATCTGTCCCTGTGACTGGGGGGACTCCCTTTAAGCTCCAGGCCACGTGCCATTGACCACGGTAAAATCTGATGGCAACAGCATTTTCCACTGTTCCAGGGCAGTTTCTGGGCAATGATTGGGAAAACTAAACTGTAGAGAGAGTAGGAAAAGGCAAAAAGAGCTATATGGAAAAATAAATGGAAATATGTGAGAATCATGGTGTGATTCATGGGCTGTCCTGTGCAGGACCAGGAGATGGACTCAATAGTCCTTATGGTCCCCCCCAGCTCAGGATATTCCATCATTCTCTGATCCTGTGTAGTATACTAAGACCAGCAAGCTCTGGTTTTGAGCCAAACCAGCAAATACTGAAGTTGTACAAGTGAGTGAGCCAGGTTTGACCTACAGGCTCTGCCAGGAGCAAAGTAACGTGCAAGGGGAGGGTCTGTCCCAGCAAAGCGAACTCCCAGAGAGCCACCACGCTGCTCTCAACACATGGGAATTGTGCTTTCTTTGAAGCTCTTTCACTCTCAAAGTCCTGCCTGGCAATTATACACATTTCCAGGTCTGAATTTGTTGGCCTGTCTCTAGACATATGCTGTATGATATGATATGGAGCAGTTGGGCATAGATTTCCACGCAGCAGCGCCGTCTGCTTCCGAGCGCTCCCGCTGTGGCTCTCTCTGCTCCTTCAGCTCTCTGAAACCTACAGATTCATATTTGGATGTACAGGAGGCTGGCTCTGCATCTCAGCATGGGCAGGGAAGGGTAAACCCAAATCCAGCAGAGTAGGGAGGGCTCTGGGACAGAGTTTGGGACAGGGTGAGCAGTTCTGTCACCACAGCCAGGTGCAGGTCACCCAACTCTCCCATGCTTTTTCCCAAAATGTTGATCATAAACATCCCAACATCAGTGAGAAGGACCATGACTGTTCCTGCAGTCAGGGTATGGGATGTGGCAAGCTCTGTGGGGTGCATTAAACCCAGCCTCGTGCCTTGCTTTCCAGGGTTGTCCACACAATGATCCACCAGGCACGTTTCCTGCTGTCCTCCCCAGCCTTGCCTAAGACTTCTGAGCATGAGAATCATTCAGAGATTAGTGGGGTGGACCAGAAGCTGATTCTGGTTCCCACCAGTAGGTTCCAGAGTTAAAATCAAGCTGTTATCGTGGTAAAGATTGTCCAAGGAAAGCAACTGCAGACAGGGTTGCACCCCCAGACAGGGTGGGGTGATGCCTGCAGCTCCCAGCACACTCTGGGTGTGAGGGCTGGCTCTGCCAGTCTCCTGCCTTTCCCTTGCCACAGGACCTGGCTCTCTGCAGGATCCCCTCCGTCAGGACACATTGCAGCAAGGGTCAAGGGCAGATTTCCCTCTTTGGAGTGCACACAGAGAGTCTGATCAGGGTGAGCACCCTCAGGCACACCCCAAAAGGCTGGGTGGGCAGAATCCTGTCACTTTGACCTACAATTCAGCCTGGAAGTGACTCCTGAGGTTCCCACCCAGCAGCCAGGCACCAAGTGTAGCTCTGGGTCATGAGCAGGGCCCCAGCATGTCCTGGCTAGAGCCCTGCAGTTCCTACTGGCCAGCCAGACCACCCTGTCCCATGCCATGACCAGCCCTGGGAGCTGTGGCAGTGGCATCTGGCTGAGCGAGGAGGAAGAGCCATTCCAGAGCCACAGGCACAGAGATCCCATCCCACATGGGGCCCAGTCCCTGCAGCAGGGAGGTTCTGAGGGCCAGTTTGGAGGCCAGATTGGAGATGTCCCTTCCTGCACCTTGTTTCCTCTTTGGAGAGCTCCTATTGCCACAGGGATAAGAGGAAGGACACACAGTGCCGTGGTCCGGCCTGGGGATGCTCCCAGCAGCTGCCAGTGAGGCAGAGGTGGCCAAGCCTGACCCCCACCATGTTTCAGCACAAGTTTGGCACCCAGTGAGGTGTCAGTCCCCAGTGACTCCATTCCAGCTCCCAGCCAGAGCCAGCTTTACTTCCCTGTGCAGGAGCATGGTGTCCAGCCTGAGGTCTCCAGCACTTTGCCAGTTGCCTTCCCTGCCATGTGTAGGGTGGGGGGCTGAGGTTACCTGGCTCCTTGATGTGATCTGCTCTTCCTGCTTTGGCCCTGATGGAGCCATGAGGGGTGGTGGTTTGTGCATCCCTTCTGATGAGGTGTTGCAGCCCAGGAGACCCTGCAGTCCTCAGGCTGGAGGAGACCAGGGTGAGATGGTTTGAGGTGGGACGGGATGAGACCACAGCCTTGCCTGTGACCCTCACAGGACTGCCAGCACTGTTGTTTAAGGGCTAAAGGAGGTCCCGAATCTCAATGGGGAATGTCACAAGTCTCTCCAAGGACTTCTCCAAGTCCCATCTTCCGGGGAGTTCCAGCTGAGTGAATCCTGGACCAGGTCTCTGTACCACTGAAACTCCTCCCCAGCCCCAAACACCACGAGTGGCACCATTTCTGCTGCCTCACCCCAGCAGCCTGTGCTTGGGGCCACAGGAGGGTGGAGTCCCCCCTGGAGCCCACCGTGCTGCCCAGCCCTGGCCCCCACCTCCCCTGCACACCCCTGCCCCTAAGCAGCCAAAGCCACATGCCTTGCTCCCAGCTGCTGGAGAACAGCCAGGAACCACTTCCAGACTGCGTCACCATATTCATGGCCTCTCCTGGGCTATATTTAGTTTTGTGACTGCAGGTTTTTCTGGACGTGGAGTTGCTAAAGAACTGGCACTCCCCACTTAAAGCAGCGTGCATCCCGAAGGGGAGCTGAGCTGGGAGGGGGGAGCTGCACAAGCTGAAGGATTGGAGCATCCCCCAGGTGAGGTTTGCCTTGCTGACAGGAACAACCAGCACACAGCAATTTCAGCCCTCCCCATCTCCTCCGCAGGGAAGTGTGTGTGGAGCTGGGGAGCTTGTGCAGAGCCAATTTCGTTTTGCCATAGCCAGCAGATCTGGAGAGGATGGGAGCCTCAGCGCCAAAAGCTGCCTCGCAAAGAGGTCGCAGAAAACAGGGAGGGAGGAAGGGTGGCTGTGCTGCACATCAGCCTCTGTGCTCCGCCGGTTTTTTACGAGTCTGAGCTCAGAGGCACTGACTCAACCACCACAGCTTCTCTCTGGTCCCCCGAGTGCCCCAGACTGGCCTGCAGCACAGCAGGGCATGGCAGGAGTGCAGCCCTGGGCATCCTGCTCAGGCACAGCTGGGCAGCTGCCAGACCTTGTGGTTCTCCTGCTGCTTCACTCTGATACCTGGGATGATCCTGGGATGGGACCTGTGCCCAGGAGATGCCATGGATGGGGTATGGGCTCTGTCAGATCCCAGTGTAGAGCAGGGAGAGCTCTGAGCAGCCTGGTCTAGTGGAAGGTATGTATCCTGTCCATGGCAGGGGATTGGAATGAGAAGAGCTTTAAGGTCCCTTCCAACCCCAACAATTCCAGGATTTTATTTTATGATTCTATGAAGCCAGTGCATGGGGATCCATGGCCTTAGACATGGTTCAGCCACCTTCATCCAGCCTTCAGAAACACAAAAACTGCTTTAGAGTTCATTGTGTGAGGAGGTGGAGCAGTCCTGGGATGTTGACCTCAACATAGAGTGGCAGAATTTCCCAGGTCAGAGGGGACCTCAGGAGGTTTCCAGTTCAACTTTCTGCTCCAAGCAAGGTCTCATTGTCCAGCAGGGCTTGAAAACCTCAGAGGATGGAGACAGTACAGCTTTCCTGGGCAAGCTGCTGATGCTTGGCTGCCTTCATGGAAAAAACTGGGTCTTTATCACCAGTCTGAGCTTCCCTCAACTTACCTTATACCTGTGGTCTCTCTTCCTCTCACCAAACACTGCTCTGAAGAGCCTGGCTGTCTTCTCAAACACCTCCTCACAGGTACTTCACGGCTGCTTTAGATCCCTCTGAATCCTTCCCTTCTCAAGGATAAATCTCCTACTGCTGTTTTCATCATCCTGGAAAGGGGAGGAACTACCTTCACAAAGAAAAGGGGAGAAAAAAACAAGGAAAGAAAAGAAAAAAAAAAGAAAATATAAGATTACAAAAAAGAAAGAGAACTGCCTCAAACTCTTGTGACCCTCTTCACTCCAATCCCACTAAAAGTGACAGCAAATGAGGAGATCCCATCCCATCATACTCTGGGCTGCTCTAAGAATCAGGAACAATAAATCAACTGACTTCAGTCCAAGATGTTCCCATGTCTTCGCTGACACCAGATAACACAGGGCTGTGAATATTCCCAGCCTGGAGCACCTCTGAAGGAAAAGAAGCTGCTGCCTGCAAGGCAGGGAAGCAGAGATACTTAATAGGTAAAACAAGGGAAAAGGAGGCTCCAGAGGTCTCAGGCAAATCCGTTAATCCCACAGCGCCTTCATTTTCCATGCTGCTCCTGAGGAACCAGTGCCTGAATGCACAAAGTATCTGCACAGAGAAGCAATTGCTGCCTGATCAGCCTCTTCCCCTGGCTGAAGCTTCTGCCCTGTGCTGGTTTTGCAGACCCTCAGCACGAGCCAAACCCAAAAATCAGTGCTCACATGGTCAAGGTGAGCTCTCCAGGAGCTGAGCTGTATCTTTTTCCAGGTTGACGGCAAGATGAAGAGGGGCTGGAGGAACAGGAGTTAGCTCCATCCATCAGGAGCAGATCTGGATATCACCACCATCAACCATCATCAACCATCCTCCCTCTGCCTCCAGCTGTGTCCCTGCAATGTCTCCTCAACCAGCACTGACCAAGGCCAGCCCTGGTCACAGAGACAGCACTTCCAGACAGCTGTGGACAGGTAGGCTGGAAGTGAGCAGGGATGTAGAAGGTGTGATGGAAACAGGTGATGAAGAGCAGTGTGGGGGGCAGGTGGTGTGGGGAGGAACAGGACACAGCCAGAGGTGACCAGGCAAGAGTGACCACGAGCTTTGGGGCTGCTGGAGAGGACCAGCTCCCATGGCAGAAGGCTACTGGGAGCTGGCAAAAAGGTGAGAGCAATCCAGGAAGCCTTTGGGAGACACCAGCAAGACTTAAAGAGGGTCAGAAGATTGTAGGTCTCATCTCGAGCTACTCATTAGCCACAAGGACTCTGGCCTTTCAACCAGGCTAATTACTGATTGCTCAAAGGATAACACTTCCCACAGCTGCTAAACTTGCTGACACTGGGCCCTGGATGTCTTCTATTCTGGGAAGGGGGAGTGGAGTCTCCTAGTGTGAACTTGTGGAGCTGGGCAAAGCCACACTGGAGCAGAGATAAAGTCAAGGACAGCTGCAGCTGCTTGGCAATCGTTCAAAATGAGCCACGAGTCACTGACTTGGCTATTCTGGGACGAGCTGAAGAGCCAGAGCTGGGGAGAACGAATTCATGGCCTGCTCACACAGAAATGGACTGCAGCAAGCCTGGACCTGACCAGTGCCCAGGCACATTTGTCAGGGACCTGATGGGAGACTGCAAAGCTCATTTTTTTCTCACCAGCAAGGAGCTGTGGCTGCAGATCTGCCTTGGGACTGATCTACCAGAGCTCACAGGTCTCCAGCAGGGGAAGACCACAGAGCTCCCCAAAAGTCACAGAGAGAAAATGCTGCTTTGAGGACTTTCCAGCCCTTCAAGTTGCCTGAAACTGGGTCAAAGCCTTTGCCCAAGGGCTGCCATGCCTGAGTATAAACTGCTGCTGAAGCTTCTAGAGCTTCTATCTGGGTGATACCCAGATACCTAGCAGAGGTTTACCAAATTGGAATTTACTGGGGAATGGGGTGGATGAAGCCTGTGATATTCCCTGAATCTGCAACCAGTGACCAAAGTAATCCTCTCAAATCTTTGCCTAAGGCAAAGAACCTGAATTGGAACCTGAATTGTTTATGTGCTGTATTTCCCAGCTTTTGTGTGGGAGCACCAGGCTGGGAGGCTCTGATGTGGCCCAGCAAAGGTCTGTTCCCTGCCTCCAGTACTCCCAGCATTGCTGGGACTGACCTGACCCCTCCACACAGCCCAGTGCAGGTCACCTCCAGAGCTGCAAGACTCAGATAGACAATTAAGCTCGTTGGGAGCTCACCCAAAGGACACCAGGCCTTTTGAGGTCACTCACTGCATATGCTGGAAAGCAGATATGATCTCATTAGGCAAATATTTATGATCAATATTGTCCACACTCTGGCAATGAACAGCATCACTTGGAGCTAGAAGCTCTCCAGGGATGGATGTGGGTTAACAGAGGAGCCTGGGCTGACCGTGAACCTCTGCTCACCTGGCTTGAAAACACCTACACATTTTTTTCACGATTCACCAGGAGATTAATTAGCTGCTTGGAAACCCCAGACATTAATTATTGATTATGCAAAAGATTTTGTTCATCACAGTTGCTGAGCTTGTCAGTGCTGTGGGACAGGATGGCTGAGGCCATCAGGATGGAGGGGAAGTCTGGGTGGCCCCTGGAGAGCCAGGGGATTTGCCACCAGTTTCCCATGGTGGGGCCTCTCCGCAAGGTAGAACGGCTCCAAAACAGGAGCCGAGCGTGGCAGCGAGAGCCCAGCTCAAACCCAGCCGCCCTGAGGGGCAGGGAACTGAGGCAGAGGACGGCGTGACCCGTCCGGGAAACAAACACGGCACCCCCTGCACCCTGGGGCGCCGGAGCTGAGCTTGGGGCTGCTCCCGGAGCGTGCGGAGGGGAGATAGCAGCATCGGCTCCCCCTCGCAGGGACACGGCGGCTCCAGCGGCACAGCCCGGTGCCAGCAGGCCCCTCCTCGCCCCGGCTCCCCGGGCAGAAGGAGCCGCAGCCGCGGCGAGCGCGGGTGGCAGTGATAAACCTCCTGCAACGCCCGGCAATTAATCTTGCGGAGCGGTGAGTCAGAGTCACCCGGAGCTTCCTCCCCTCACCCAGAACCAGCCACCGTCGTCTCCAGGAGCTCTCGGCTCCAGGGACCTGCAGATGCCACCTGGCTGGGGAGAGGGATTTTTTTNTTTTTTTTTTTTTTTTTTTTTTTTTTTTGTGCTTTGGCATCGCTGAGAGGTGCTGGATTCCCCTCCGGACCTCTCCGCTGCACTCAAGGGAAACAGGACCCACCGATTCCCGCATGTGCCCACCCCTCTCTGCAGAGGAGCGGGGTGCTTCACTCCCAGCTTCTCTGGCCATCAGGAAGGCGAGAGGGAGATGCCATCCTCATGATAAAGCCCATATAAAAAAGGTGTCAAAAGCCAGAGGCGAGGAGGAGGCGGGAAGGACTTAAATAAAGCCCCCGGGAAGGAACGGGTATATTTAACTCCCACCAAGAAAATGCCCCCGCACATTTTCC
>WBNO01019014.1:196966-218999 GCA_013400575.1 Peucedramus taeniatus
CAGTGCTCCCCAAACTTTCCCAAGCTTTCCTGGGGAAAAGCCTCTTCCCGCCTTGCCCTAGGCATGAATGCAGTTTGCAGTTTTAACAGCAGATGTCTCTCCTATTATGATTTATAAAAATGCTTAAAATAAATAATGCAAACATATTTACAGGAATGAATTCCTGCTCCTGAGCGCGTTTGTCACTCGGAGGCTCCCGAGCAGGAGCGCCTCGCCGCCTGAGTGCCTCCCGCACAGCCTCCCCGCCGCCCCCCCGCCGCCCNTTTAAAATGGTCGTGCAGGAGAGCTGCCCGGCGGTGCCTGATTTCACACATCCTGACAATTTCACGGACCTCTGGGCTTACGTTTCTTGGCAAATAATGAAAGGCGGTGGGAGCCCCCTTCCTCGAAGGGCACGTTGGGGAGGTTTGCCCTGGCCGCAACTCCTTCAAACGCGATGCGACTTGTGCAGCGCCTCTCCCACCTCCGCGCCCAGCCATGTCCAATGCTTTTAAGCGTGACCTTCGCGCGGGGCGGATGCAGCCGTCACGCCGCCGAGGTGACTCAAAGGCAGAGCGGGGGGCCGGGGAGGGGGGGACGGCCGGGGGCAGCTGCCGGCAGAGCCGGCGCTTCCAAAGGAGCAACTTTTTTCCATGGCCGTTCCCGCAGCCGCGCTCTTTCCGGCGCGGTGCACACAAAGAGCCGGCGTACCTGCGGTGATGCGAGTGGCCCAATTACCGCTCCGCACCCAGCCTGGCGTTTCCATAGCTTCACAGCACAGCGCTTCCCTCTCCCGAGGCCATCGGAGCAGGACCCGGCATCTTATCAGCGATCATCCTGCCACGCAGCGCTCCTCCGGGCCCTACCTGCCGACGGCCAGTCTCGCTGGCAACGCAGGATAATATCTTTTCCCACCAGAGCCGTGCGATGATTTCTTCCCGCTGTAATTTTGTCTTGCTTCCAAAGCCTCTTGCATAACCGGTGCCGAGGAAGCAGGGCACAAAGCAGGGCGGCTACAGGAGCTCCCCCGAGCAGGGGATGGGGTGAGAGCTGTCCCAACCTGGAGGACACCCCGAGGGGCTCTGGTGCTTTAGTCCTGCCTAAGGAAAGGTGAGAGGAGGCATCGAAAAGGACTAATGTGTCTCCCTGGCCAAACCCCACTGACAAGCTGTGAGGCTGAGCCAGGAGGACAGGGAGGTGGAGGGCAGAATTTTCTCCCCAGTGAGCCAGATCCTGCCTGGGTGAGAGCTCTATGGGAGCCCAGAACCACAGCCTCTCAAAACAGGCACAGGATCTGGACTGGAAAGCCTGCTCCAGGAGGAGGGGGGGGTGTTTGTGGCCTCCTGAAGGGGTGACTTGCTCCAGTTCCTTGCCTTCCTGCAGCTTGCCTCGGCAAGGAGCAGAAGCACAGGACATGAAGAGGCAGGAGGTGTCTCTGCTGCAGCCTTTGTCATGGAGGAGAGACACATTCCAGGTAGCACAAGCAGGAAAATCAGGAACTGAATACCCTGACATCCTCCCAGTGAGGGTCTTGCATCCTTCCCCATCTCAGCCAGAGCCACAGACAGTGCTGCACATCTCATCCATCCCATCTCCACTTCCCAGCTCCAGAGCTGGATCTGTGGGCAAAGCCAGGAGAGAGAGCTACCAGCCTGGTCAGAGGGCAGTGGCCATGCCAGCCAGCACACCCTGCACAGCCCACAGGACAGCAGCAGCACACTCAGCAAAGGCTGCTCAGCACTCTGCATCCTCTGGGTGTTGTAGGAAGGGCAGATCCCCTCATGGATCCCTCCACAACTTCCCAAGCTGGCATTGTTAACACTAATGGCTCATCACCAACATCTCCAATTTCAGAGGAGCTCTAATTGATTCTCTCTGCAGTAGGACCAGGGGAATGGCTGGAGCTGTGTCAGGGGAGAGTTAGGTTGGATATTTGGAAAAGGTTCTTGTCCCAAAGGTTGGTCAGGCACTGAACAGGTTTCTCAAGGAAGTGGTCACGGCCACGAGGCTGAGAGAGTTCAAGATGTGCTTGGTCAGTGCTCCAGCCAAACGATGGGATTGTTGGGATATCCCAGGCAGGGCCAGGAGTTGGACACAATGACTTTTATGAATTCCTTCCAGGTCAGGATATTCCATGATTCCATGATTGTATGATTTGGGAATTTGGGCTCCATCTGAAAGGATAAGGAGTATCTGTTACCTTGGGAAGAGCAGTGTTTATTTCTGAATTCTCTGGTATTAAAGGAACTTTGTGACTTTTCACTTGCCATCTAGTAAAGTCATTTATATCAGTAGTGGATAAATCCAAGGGCCTCCTGCTGTTCAAAGCAACACTTTTTTGTTTCAGAAAGAACATCTAGAGCAGTTCATTTTGGGTTGACCCAAAGTTATTTCTTTCCCTTGGGTTTTTGATTTAACAGCCCAAACAATACAACCCCACTCATGCTCCCAGCCCAAGGATACTTTTTGCCACACATCAAGTGCCTGCTTGAAATTTTCCATGCTTTGTGGCTGACTCAGACTGCATTTTTCTCTCCAAAATTTAAGCAAAAACTCATTTCTGAGAAGAGAGCTTTGCCCACCAAGCAGGACCATGAAGCTTTCCCACAGCCTTGCCTGGAATCAGGAATGAGATGGCTGTGCAGGGCCTTGCTCCATTTCCCAAGGAGCTGCACATGCATTTGGGGGAGTTACCAGCCTCTGGGATGGTTTGCAGAGCAGTTTGCAGCCTGGAAATGCCACAGAATTTGCTCAGCCTCTGGAAAACGGGGATATTCCAGAGAGCAGAGGGCAGCCACGAGGATGGATGTGATAGAGCATCACTGCCCAACAGCTGGTGCCCAGGGAAAGGACACAGCCAGGATCTGTAGGGATGAGATGCTCCCAGCCCTGGTGATGTGACTCAAGAACTTTGCAAGATGGAGGTGGAATGTTTGCATTTTCTCTTCTTTCTGGCTTTTTTGGTTTTGTTTTTGTTTTTTGTTTTTGTTTTTTTGTTGTTGTTTTGGTTTGGTTTTGGTGGGGTTTTTTTTGGTTTTTTGGTTTTTTGGTTTGGTTTGGTTTGGTTTGGTTTGTTTTTTTTCCCCTAATATCTCTCTGCCAGGTTTGAAAGCTGCACCTGCAGGACAGCTCAAACTCGGGTGTGAACTCACCTGCCTCACACCTCGCCCATGCTGGTGCAGTGTCCTGGATCCCACCTGGGGGCAAAGAGAGGTGATGATGCCACGGATGCTGCAGACAGAGCGGCTCCCTCCAGGAGCTCACACCATCACAAGGGTTTCATTTCCCAGCAGAGCTCCAGAGGCAGCTGGAGAAGGAGGCAGGGGACACCCAGTGAAAGCAAGCAATGTCACTGGGGCCAAAGAAACACACAGGACCCTGAAGAAGGAACAGGACAAGGCTGACATTCAAGAGTGTTCGTGTCCCACCATGGCTGTTCTTTCTGAGCCATATTCCCAAACTGTCCCACATGCCTTGGGTGGCACCTGGGAGCACCTGGGCACTGGGCAAGGTGCCAGCCCTGTGCCTGCCCTTCAGGAAGGCTGCAGAGGGAAAGCCCCAGGGCAGGTCCCCAGCTTCCTGCAGCTGCTGCAGGGCTGACAACCACCTGTGCTGGGCAGCAAAGGCACCTCCACCCCTGCCTGTGCCCAGCATTGCCTCACCCAGGTGGGACAGGCTGTGACCTGATGGTGGGAGGAACACAAAGGCCCCCAGGCAGCAAATGCAGCAGCCCAGGTTGTGCTGGGTGTCAGCTCAGCTCTGCTTGGCACAGACATGACTCAGGACAACCAGCACGGTCCTCTGAGACAGCTGCAGCAGCAGAGATGTGGCAAGTGAGGTCCATTTCCCTCTTTTCCCCGCTGTCCTGGAGCTCTGACACTGCCAAGAAAAGCAAAGATGCCCAAAAACTGTGACTAGAATATGAATGTGATGTTCAGGCTGTGGCAGTGGCTGTAACCCAGCTTGAACTCCCCAGCCACGGAGATCCATCCTGAGCTGCAGGCAGCAGGGACGAGGCCAGCCCAGCTGAAAAACCCTTTCTCCAGCCCCAGCCCTCCTGTCCCAGCCTGCCTGCACCCCTTGCTTGCCCACAGAGCTCTCCTGCCTGCCTGTGCCACAGCCCACAGTCCTTGGCATCCCCAGGGCACCGCAGAGGTTGTGGCAGTGTCTGAGCAGATGCTGAAGGAGAGGGAGTAACCCACATGTGGTCATGCCTGGGAAAGGTCCAGGCCACTGGGTTTGGTCACGATGGAGAGCAGAGTAAGGGATGTGGACGTGAGAAATCCACCAGCTCTGAGCACAGGGGGCTGCACTCCCAGGCAGTGAGGGGGTGCCAGGGCTGGACACCCCTGCCTGAGGGCTGTGGTCAGTGGGGCTCCACCAGCCTCCAGCTCCTTGGCTCTGAAAAGGGTCAGAAACCTCAGAAAAGGCTTCTGTGCACTATATCCAGTGGAGCAGGACTGCCTGGACCTCCTTTTCCATGGGCAGAACTCCTCCACACTCAGCCAGCTCCAGCCCCACAGAGCCCAGCTGAAGAGCTGCCTCTGGTTTTCCACCCTCAACACACCAGAGCAGAGGTTTGGGATGAGGCAGAAGGGCCACATTGGACTGGTGACATCCATGGAGCAAGACTGAGGTCCCCAGGATGCAGCACCCGTGTGTGAGCCACGCCTTGTTTGTAGGGACTGTGCCTGTTCCAGTCATGGTTTTGGGAGCATTGTGCCCCACTTTGGAGATGACTTGTCTATGGTTTGAAGGATGCTCCAGGGTTCTGTGGGCAGCAGAGGCTTTGCCTGGGTGTAGAAGGTTCTGTTCCTGGGCTGGGAGAAGGGCCTGAGCAGGGCTTTGCTCTCCAGCCTGGGCAAGCCAGCAGCTGGGAGGGAAAGAGGGAAGAGGAGAAAGAAAGGCTGCTGCAGATCTGCTCGAGCAGGGCTGTGGCAGCACCAGGATCTGTGTTAAGAAGTGGCTTCCCCAAGTTTAGGAGGCTGAGAGATGCATGGAATAAATTACTTGTGACACTGACTCCTACACTTCCAGACTCACGCGGGATTTAGCCACCAGACTCCCGGTTAAGTCAGCGCCAGTTATTAAGGTCAGGAGAAGTCGGGTGGCTAAATCCTATCTGGGGCTGAGGCTGTGCCAGTCTGGGGAGGCAGCCTGGTGCTCCGGGGGGCTGTGCCCCTGGCACCACTCCCCAACACCCAGAGCAGCCTCAGAGTGCTCCCATCACAGCCTGGATGTCAAATAAAGGAATTAATAATTATTGCATCCAGCTCCTGCATGGGATATCCTGGGGAGGGGAGGAGAGGAGAGGAGAGGAGAGGAGAGGAGAGGAGAGGAGAGGAGGTCTTGCCCTGATCCAGGAACAGTCTGGTTTGTTTTGCTGCTGGTGTCTGAGTGGTTTCACTTATCTCTTTCCTCCTCCACTACCTGGGGTTTCAAATGCTCTAGGGAGATGTCTCCATTAACCACAGTTTTCTTTGGCAGTTATATTTCATTATAGTCTCTCTTCCCACTAATCTTTCCCAGCTTTTGTTGTTGTTATTTTTATTATGACTATTTTCACAAACCCTTTGTTTCCAGCTATACTTAACCTGGCCGTGTCCCTTTAAATACCACAGCCTGGGCAGAATAGGGGATCAGTCCTTTGACAGGAGCTAAAGTCCTGTTTGATCTGGATTAGATGCTGATTTTGCTTACCAGACTAAAGACCGAGGGGGACCACGCAGTGCCTGTGTTTGCACAAACCTGCCTGGTCGCATTCCTCTTCCTGCCGTGTCCAGCCCAGGGGTGAGCGCGGGGCTGAGCACACAGCTTGAAACCCAAGCGGATAAGGCCACTTTGTCTGGAGACAGAAGCAAATGGAGCTGTGGGGACACAGGTGGCAGCTCTGCACCGTGCTGGGGAGGTGCCCCGGGGTGCAGAGTGTCCCCAGGGTGGGAGCAGGCCAGCACACATCACTGGGATGCCTCTGGGCATCCTGCAGCCCTTGGCACTGCTCACTCTGGAGGCCCAGCTCTGACTCACTGCCCATCTTGCCACTTGGGGTTTAAATGAGCCCTGATGGCTCATCTCATGGGGCACTGGTAGGATGTGGGAGCAGCCAGAGCTCCACCATTCCCCACACCCAACAGATTGTGTTTCCTCCAAGGATTCCCATCTCCTCTGTGTCCCTTTCCCACCCCCATTTCCTGCCTCCTGTCCTGCCCTTTTCTCTCGTTCCTCTGCCTAAAGGAAGAGTATTTTCTCTTTCCCTGTGCACTCCCCATCCCCTCATGTCATGCCCTGCCCTGGCCCCTTCCCCCAGGTTGGCCCCAAGCTCCCAGGAGTGGCTCTGCCTCCTCATCTCCCTGCAGCCTCACCCTCCGCCACACTCCTGCTTCTTCTGGAAGGCACCACGGCCAAACCCTGCTCCAGCAGAGGTGACAGGGCCACCAGCCAGCTCAGGCACTCCATGGGCTGGAGTTGGGGGGCAGGGAGCCCCCACCACACACACACACACACTTGCAGCAAAGCCAGTTTATACCTCCCCCTGAGGCTGTCCCGATGGAGAAATACCAGACTCACGGCAAGGCAGCGAGCCATGCTGCTGGGGGGAGCCCTCCCAGGCCAGCAGAGAGGCAGGAGCTGGGGCTCAGTGTGGGCCCAGGGCCTGCACCCCATCCCTCACTGCAGGCAGTGGGGAGCGCACAAGTGGGATCTGCCCCAGGCTGGTTTCACCCCACCTGCTTCAGGTGAAAAGCACCAAAATAAAGCTGGAGAGAGGAGAAGGGTGTGTCTTGCTCAGGGAGTCAGAGCCTTGCTGGGGCAGCATCTCCCAGCTGGCTGGTGCTCAGGTCACCTGCTAGTAGGAGACCTGTGCCCACGATGGCAAGGTTGAAAATGCCAGTGGTAGTGATGCCAGCAGCACGTGAGCACCCAGAGGGTGATGGGGCACGGCTGAGAGGTGCTGAGCTGTGCCGGGGAGCTCCTGCTCACTGCCGGGGTCCAGCTCTGCCAGAGAGAGGTGCAGGACCTGCAAGATCTTCAGAGGGATCAGTCTCCTGCCTGGTGCAGTCCCAGAGCTGGAAAATGAGCTCTGCTGGAGGTGGGCAGGGTCACGGCTGTACTGCTGCTGGAGGCATCGCTGCCCACAGCAGGTGGAGCTTCAGAAAGCACAGGGCCAGCACGTGAGGTAAAATGCAGGAATTAATGACTGTAAAGGTCAAGCAGGATGCACTGATGGAGGCCCTTGGCTCCTGGGGGTGGGCTTGGCTGGCTCTGCTGCAGCCCCAGGCTGCCAGCATGGAAGGCAGGTGGGCGCTGGCATCACCCCCTGCCCGCTCCCAAGCCACCCAAGGCAAGAGAGTGACACCTCAGTGGCAAGGGTGGGTGAGGAGATGGAGAAACTCAGGGTCACCCAGGGCTCTGCCAGGGGGAGATGTTGCTGTGATCTTGCAAGTGCAGGGATGAGAGGGGAGGGTTGTCCTGCTGTTTTCTTGTCCACAGGGAATCCTCGTGGCAGGAGGTGGCCTCGTGGAACACCCTGGTCACTGCTCCTATTCAACCAGAAGTAGGAGAACAGGCAAAGCCAGAAACCAGGTGGGACCAGATGACGCATTTTAATGATTTGAGAGGTCTCATCCATGCTTGCCCTGCTCCTGCACCCATCCTGTGTTCAGTAGAACCTGCTCTAATCACTCATTGGCTCATGGGTTTGCCAACAAGACACAGACCAGCAGCTCCTCCATCCCTGACAGGCCTGCCCCAGGCTTGCTTGGGCTCATGGAGAGGGCCTGCAGGAGAAGCCAGCCCAGGGGGCTCAGAGGCAAGGCAGGAGAGGTCATCCTTCCCCATGGGCATCCCATCCTCCAGCCCTGGGTCAGAGGTGCAAGGGAGCTGCAGAACTGGCTGAGGGGACAAGGACAGGGCAGCTTGGTCCTGTGTCCCCACTGCCCATGGTGCCATCCGGACACCTCCACCACCAGCACTACATCCCCTCCCAGCATTTTGGTGGGGGGAGACACAACTGCCCAGACCAGTGCTTCACCAGGGCTGTCAGCACAAATGGCAGGCCAAAAGCGAGGCAGGCTGCAGGCTGCAAACCCCCAGCTCGGGCTGGTGGCACCTGTCACCTCTGCTAAGGCCCTGCTCGGCCGCTGCCGCCCGCCCATCATCACCCAAGGGCTGAGGGCTCGCGCCGCGCCAGCCGCCGCCTCCCTGCCCGGAAACGCCGCGTCTTGCGCGGAGCAGCCTCCTGCTGCTGTCACAGGCCGACCTATTTCTCACAAATCCTGACTGCTCTGGCCTTAAAACATCTTGACGCGGTGTTGAAACCGGCCTCGGCACCGCAGCCAGTCCCCGATGAAGCCGGAGTTGCTGTGGCTTGGCGTGGGCTGTGCTGCGAGGGGGCTGCCTGGGAGAGCAGCAGGGATCGGGGAGCACGGACGTGCTCCTCAGGAGTGATCAGCCATTGGTCGTGATCAAAAAGAGGAATAGCACGGCTCAACCAGGCTCAGCCTTGCTGCCCGCAGCCCTGGGCTGCTGCGTGTTGTGGTTCTCTGCTGGGGCTGAAGGAGCTGGCGATGGAAGAGGTGTCCTCCTTCACTCAAGCTCAGCTGGCACAGCCCAAACACTCACCCATGCTGTGGGGTGTGGGGAGGTGGGACCTGAGACCCCAAACCAAGACAGCTTCTCCATGGAGGCAGCACCATGGAGCTGCAGGCAGGATGCCAGGCCTGGTGGTGCTCTGGTCCCCAGGACCTCAGGCAGTTTCTGTGCAGAAACCATTCTGTGATGGCTGCAGAGACATCCCCAGCCTCCCACAGAGCCGCAGCAGGGCGGCCAGCCAGGGCCCTTGGCCAGCTGGAGGCACAGCTTTGCCTTGCTGGGCAAAGCTCATCCCAGGGTGGGCTGGTGGGATGCAGGAATGGGTGTCAGCTTCCACCTATGGAGTCCTTTCCAAGGATGCTGCTGGGTAAACATCCTCCTGCCCCAGCTCAGGCATGGGGAGATCTCAGTGTGTGGTGGTCGGTCAGGAATCCTGGAATTCCCAGAGGTGAAGTGATGCAGATGTCAAGCCTTTATCATGGATAAGGGATCTCCCATGGCTCCTCTTCCCTGAGAAAAGCCCTTTTCAGTCTCGCTCTGCTGCAGAGACAACACAGCATCTCACAGACCTTGTGGGACATCCCTCCCCTGTCCCACACCCCGGCATGCAATGTTTGTGGGGGAGAAGCCAGCACAGAGCTCACTCCCCATGGAGAATGTGCAGAGACAAGGCATCCTGAATTTGAAAACTCCACAACCTTTTGGAATAACTTCAGCCAAGGCTGGAAATTGGCCTGGAAAGCTGCCATGATGTGTGTGACACAGGGAAGGTCACCTGGCCAGCTGCAGGGAGGAGAACTTGGGAGGTTCATTTAAATTAATGATCCCAACCGAGCTGTCCCAGCGGCCCCAGGCTCCAGCCTGAGCCAAGCCAGATGTGTGACAGTGAGCATCCCCCAGCTGCCCACGCCTGGAGACCCCCTGGACACCTTCATAGAACCCATCTGGCTGCTGTGGGGCTGCCAAAACCCCAACCGAGGTGGTGTCAGCTCAGCCCGGGACATACTGGGAAGCACCCAGCGATGGCCCAGCCATGCTGCAGATGCTGGATGGCTCTAACACCTGGCACCAGGGCTAGCTTGTCCCCACAGCCCCCTGGGCTGGGATGTGCCCCTACCGAGGAAACCTGAGCAGATCCCACCATCCCAACCTCCCACTGGAGTGCTGGGTGTGAACCGGGTCCCCTCCCAGCAACCAGGATTGTGTGTTCATGGAGGTTCCCATCCCACCACCGAGGTTCTCCCCTGCCGAGCCCTGTCCCCTCGGTGTCGCGTCCCCTCGGTGTCCCGGCAGTGGCGGCCGGGAGGTCACGCCTGGCCGGCGGCGCTCGCGGTGAACTCGCCATCCGGCTCAGCTGAAGCACATTTTGTTCGGCGCTTCCTGCATCCTGCCCCATCCCCAGGCCGGGGGGGCAGGTCAGCCCAGGGTCAGCCTGCTCATTGCAGCCCGGGGGACGGCGGGACCAGGCGGCCACCAGGCTGAGACCTGGCACGGGGGACGCGGAACGGTGACACCCTGCAGCCGAGCCCGGCACCCCACAGAGTGCTGGGCTGCCCGTGTGACAGGACAGGACGTGTCTCCGGCACCACTGGGAGGGTTCTGGCTCCTGCTGCAGCTCACCCCGGAATCCATCCTGTCCAATCCAGGCCACCCCACATGGAAAACCTCCCTGCTGGATCAGCCCCGCACCGGGGTCTGGCCTCACCTGGCATCACTTCCTGGCACTTTCCCACGCCACCAAGGCCAAGCGGGGATGGGGACACGGCTGTGCCCTCTGTGACAGCATGCCCTAGGGCCACAGGCAGGTTTGGTTGCCCTTCTGCTAACTCTGTTTAATGAGGATGTTAATTAAGAGAGACTCGAGGCCAGCCCTTGTGGTAGCGCCCAGGGTTGTCCCTCAGCGCCGTGCCGAGCTCGTTATCATCATCCCGTGTGCCCTGTGTCACCTGGCTGCCAGCGGGCACCCTGGGGACAGCAGCCCTGGGTGCCACTTCCCCAGCAGCAGCTGTGGGGACAGCCCAGCACAGGGCTGTGCCTGACGGAAGGTGAGCATGGAGGAGGGAATGGGTTCAGCCTCAGGGGATGCCTGAGGTCCTGCTCGTTAGGCAAGGCTCCGGGCCGGCACAGGGCCACCCTCCCACACACTCACCTGCCAGGCAGGGGCGCAGCCCGGCACGGGGTGAGCTGGAAGTGGGGTGGAGGGCACCCAGCACCCCACATCCCACCTCCCCACCTCCCCATCCCTCTCACAGGCAGGGTTTGAATCCCACATCTGATTCTTTTCTCCCTAATGTGTTTATCTGCATGGGGAAGCTCCTGCTCCCTTTGTCCCCTGCTAATGTCCGTGTCCTCCCTGGCAGCTCCATGTCCCTGCTATCTCTCTCCTCCCCTGCCAGTGCCCATCTCCCCTGCTAACGCCCATGGTCCCTGCCAGTGCCCTGCCAGTGTGCCAGTGTGGCACACTGGCGTTTGCTGTGCCATAGCAGGTTTTCCCCAAGCATTGCTCCGTGCCCACAACAGCCCCAAGCACAGTCCTGTAGGGGTGACACAGCCAGACCAGGGTGACATTCCCAGCAGTCCCCAGCCCCAGCTGTGGCTGGGATGAAGCAGCACTCCCCTTGCAGCTTCCTGGGGGATCAGGGCTGGGGAGGGGGCTCTGTGCTGCTCCCCAGGGCACTCTCAGCAGGGAGTGGGGGCTGGCTCCCTCCAGGTGCCAGGACTGTGCCTTCACACAGCCCCAACCCTTAGCCACAGTCGTAGAGAAACCAGCCAGACTCCTTTTTCCCAGAACACCCCCACCACATTCCTGCTAAGTGCTTTCGGCTGTGCGAGCAACACGGATTGGGAACCAGCTCCCAGCAGCCCCTTGCCAGGGCCACCCTGGTCAGAGCAGAGCCATGCACCAGAGCCCTGCTGGGGCACGACCAGGGTCTGTCTGTCTGTCCCTGCAGGCCCTGAGCTGTGTCACTCACCACACTGGCCCAGCTCCATCACTGTCACCATGTGCTGCAGTGGTTCCCACACACAGCCCAGGGTTCAGGCACTGCTGTGACCGGGGTGCCTGGGCTCCAACCACCCGGAGCTGCAGGAGCAGCCTGGGGAAATGCTGCTGGAGAGGGCACTGGGGCAGCTTTCCCCAAGGACTTTCTGCTCCATCCCAGCAGGTCGCTGCCGGGCAGGGACGTTTTTTATTTGACGCCGGCACCCCCCTCCTGCGGGTGCACATCTGGCCAGCAGATGCTGGCCCAAACGCTGGCTGGAGCTGGGGACAAAGGCTCTCGCTACCTCCTCCCAGCAAGGCAGAGCCAGCACTGCTGGCTCCAGCCAGATCTTCCTCTTGCCGGGCTGGGATAGCCCTGGAGAACCTCCAGGGGACTGGTAGGAGGTTCCCAGCCCACCTGCCTGGCATGATTCCCAACACAGCACCCAAGCACTGGTAGCAACCTGATGGATTGTCCATGGCTGAGCCCATCCAACATCCCCTCCATCCCAGACAGCTGCTGCTGATCCAATACCAACATGAGGCCAGGCTGGAAAGCCATCCCAGGGCCCACTCACCTTTGGGAGCTCATTTTAGACTTGTCCCAACAACACGAGCCTCACGGTGGTTCTCCATGGCACATTAATATTATTTCACCAAAACAAATGGTGCTGGCACTGCTGGGTAAAACTCCAGGCAGGTCAAGGAAATATCCCTAGGAGGAGCCAAGGCTGGTTTAGTCCAGCCACTGCCAGGATTAAGCGTGGGGATTTAGCAGCCAGGGCGACTCCAGCTCAGCTCATCACACCGTCCCACCACGCTCCGGCATCGTCACTGGCGAGGTCCCCAAAGCCAGCAGGACCAGGGCACATGGGCCACCACTGCTGCTGGGGGCCTGGAGGGCTGGACAGAGGGGTGGGAGAGAAATAACCAAGCTGGAAATCATGACACAAAACATGCATTCATTTTATTCACAAAAACAGCCTGGATCGCTAAAACATTACAAACAGCATTTCGATTTAATGATGGAGAGAGAGCTGGAGAGACGGGGGGTGAACAGAAGAGAAATATCACTTTGCGTAACTGCTTCAGCACAGGTCCTGCAATATTTGTTTTATTTTGATTTTAATTTCTGTAAGTTTACAAAAATTACTTCTAGGAGTAAACCGTTGCAATTAGGAGGATTTTCTGTATGCAGCGTTTCTTGTTCTATATTAATAAACTAACAACGACTCTTTTTTTTGCCTTTTTTTTACTCTTTTTTTTCCTTTTTTTGAATTCCACCAGTTGTGTAGCAATTGTTTTCTTCCACCTTTTATACCAACCCTCTTGTGGGTTAAACTTCCAGAGGTGAATGGCGAGGAGAAGGGATACTACATCGCTTTAAACATATTCTCATTTATAAACATGAAGTTGAGGCATTCTAGAAACTATCCACTCTATTGTATGATGGGAAAGAATCAAATAAAAAGTATAAATGAGGGTGCAATTAAACAACTGTGCTAAATTACAGTAGTGCTTATTAGTAACTAGATTTTAAAAGGTTACTGTAAATTTACATTCCCTACACAAGTACTGCATCTTTCACACATAAACAACATCAACACCAAAACACAGAAAGAAACTGATTGTCCATACTCTGTCTATTAAGTCTTGGTACTTTACAGATCCATTGTTTTTTTCTTTTAATTATTTTTTGTTTTTTATTTGAAAAGCAGTTAAATGTCTGACTAGGACTCGAAGATGTTAAAACAAACGCAAAAAAAAAAGGAAAAAAAAGAAAAAAATTATAAAAACAGGAATGAGATTTGCGAGAAAATATTTTTGGTTCTAAAGAGACACAGGTGCATCCATTCATTTCAGCCAAAAATCCCTTGCCTGAGACAACACAAGCAAGCAGTGACATTGCACTTGGATGACAGAGCTTTGGGATTCCCGTTCCTACTGGAACCATCTGAATGCGGCTCCTGTAGGAAGCATCACCTTCTGGAAAGGAAGAGAGACAGGGAGGGGGACAGAAGAAGAAGGGACAAGGTGTTAGGTCGGATCCAGCACAGGTGTGCAGCACCAGGGCTGAGCACCCACCCCTCACCCCCACCCCAGCACCCCAGTCCCCAGCCGTGGACAGATCCAGCCCAGGCTCAGCACCTTTTGATGCTGCTCTACATCCCAAGATTCCCAACCCACAACACCAGCAGGAGGGAGACCGGGGTCCCCCTGCTGCCAGACCCCCCCTGTCCGGGCACCAGTACAGCAGCTCGGCCATTGTTCCCACATCCCCGTGTCCCCATGTCCCCACGCTGCAGCTGGCACAGTGGCACAGCCCCTGGCTTCCCCTCTGGCCAGCAGTGAGCACAGTAGCCAGGCCGTGGGCAGTCAGCATGGCCTGGCACAACCTGAGCCAGTCCCCTCACTGCCAGCCCCCACAGTCCCTGCCATGGGCGGACAGACAGACACCCAGGGGACAGGAACCCAGCCACCAGATGGGTTTAGGAGCACATTTGGATGGAAACTGGGGCAGAGAGTAAGAGCTGGATGGGCTTGGGGGCACCAAAGCAGGAACTGCTTAGGACATGGGACATGCTCAGCCTCAAGGAACAACCTTGACCCCAACAGAGCAGCCCCAGGCACCAGCAGGTACCTCAGCACCTCACAGGTGGGATGAGTCCCACCAGGCTCAACCCCACAGCCAACAAAGGGCCCAACAACAGACAAGATCTCTTAGAAGCCACCTCCAGGAAAAGATGGTGTGGGGCCATGCCCCAGTAGCACTGTGGTGCTCTGGAAGGAGAACCAGGGGCATTTCCCTTCTGGATGAGGAGGAAAGCCTGCACAATATTCGTGAGAACATGGGTGGAGTATGCAAGGACCACAACGTCTCTCAGTGCCAACAGCCCCCAAGCAAGGCTGAGCTGTGCCAGCCAGGCACACAATCACCACAGGATCTCCACACAATCACCTGAGAGGACCCTTCAGGTCCCACATCTCCAAACAAGCAAGGGACATCAATGGGAAAGAGGCCTCAGGCTGCAGTGACAGGAGCGGGCCAGCAGACTGGCTACCATGGGGCAAGCAAGGGACACAATACTGAGCCCGTGTGCAGGGCTGGGACACCTCAGGTAGCATCCTAAGAGTCAAACGGGACACATTTTGGTCCCTAATTCCATGCAGGAGTCAGCCAGATTTCTGGGTCCTTCTCTTGGACCAAAACACCTACCGAGCCTCAGCGAAAAACCTGAGCAGCATCATCCCATCCCTGCAGGAGGATGTGCCCTTCCACAGGCACAACCCAAACGTGGGGCTTGGGCAAGGGTAGGAGCACAATGGGCGGAGCTGGTGGTGCCCACCAGGCTGCTGACAGATCCCATCTGCTCCTGCTCCTAGCCCAGGGGAGCAAACTGAGCTGGGGCAGTCACAAGCTGCAGGCATCACCCCTTCCCCAAGGTGTCTACAACACGTAATCAGACATCTGGGAAGGCACAAGTGCTTGTGGGCAGCGATGCACAGGGCTCTGGCACTCCACACTGACCACACTGGATCCCACTCTAGGCACTGAATGCAGAACAGGCAGGGCACAGTAGGGTGGACTCTCCAGCTAGGGCCACCAGATCCATCATCCCAAAGGAAAGAGGGGAAAGGGGGCTCCTAATGGGTCTGGAAGGAGATGTCTGATAAATACCTCTGCTCCTTTATTATTAAAGGAAGATGGACAACCAGCTCTAATGTGGATGCCCAGGGGAGATCCCCCTCATCCCCACAATCACAGACCCACAGAATGGTTTAGAGGAGACCGTAAAGATCATCTCATTCCATCCCCTGCCACGGGCAGGGACACCTCCCACCAGACCGGGTTGCTACAGGCCCTGTCCAACCTGGCCGTGGACACTTCCAGGGATGAGGCAGCCACAGCCTCTCTGGGCAACCTGTGCCAGGGCCTCAGCATCCTCATCATAAACATTTCTACTTATGTCCAACCTAAATCTATCCTCTCTCAGTTTAAAACGCTCACCCATTATCCTCCATGGCCAGAGTCCCTCTGTGAGTCTGACATGAGGGTGACAGTGACCCTCACTGGCTCTATCTGGGCCACCAGAGCTCTTCAGCACAGCTTCTCTGGATGGAGAACAGCTCTGATGAGTCAAATCCCAACTATTCATGGCCTTCATGTGACCTACAGCTCTGCAGACAAGCCCAGGGTGACCTGTGCAGGTCTGGCCAGCAGCCCCCACAGCATTCAGCCAGGGTAGCTGGGGCTGGCAGAGCCCAGAGGAGCCTGGTCAGTGCAGGGACGTGCTGCTGCCTGCTCCCAACACTCCTCGCCTGTCTCAGAGCCCCAGGAAGCCCCACCATGGCAGGACACCAGCAGTGACCGGTTCTTCGGGCTCTGTAGATGTGCAGATAAAGCTTAACGACAGCTGAGGGATTTAGCCCGTTTTTTGATACCACCATAAAGGTTTAATTCTATTTTTTTTACTGCTTGATTTGAAATCAACATTTAATCGTAGCTGCGGCCCCTGTCTGGGCTCTCTGAGGATGTTCCTCTGGATGCACTGGGGTGGCAGGACAGTGTCACTTGTCCTTCCTCTGAGGGGCAATGGCTCTGCCCCTACAGACAGGGATAATGCTTCACAAAGCTTTGTGAAGGATCCAGCCCCATATGAGGGGCCACTGAATGGCCCCTTCTGTCCCAGTGTCCAGTACAGGTGTGATGGCACCCCACCAGGACCAGCAATCCATGGAACTATGCATCCTGGCTCTCTCCAGACAGGTCTCCAGCACAGCACTGGCGCTGGTGGTTGCCCTACAGTTGGCCCAATGTATGAGCAGGGCTGGCTGTCAAGTTAGATTTAACAACCCAGCTTTGACCCAGGTGACCTGGGACATCAGCTGGGGTCATGGTGTCCCTGTCCCTGACCCTACCAAGGTCAACACATGGTGCAAGGGGATGTTCTGAGAGAGGGGATGGTCTGTCATGAAAAGGGGATGGTGATGCCCTGGAGCGACCCACACCTGCCCAGGTGTCTGTCCCACCAACACGGTGGCATCTCTCTTGAGCCTCAACACACCTGGTCATGCCCAGGGGGATGGGGCTCATCTCTGGTGGGGCCCAGCTCTACCAGATGCAGAACCCTATTTCAGTGGCCTCAGTTTCCCAGCCAGTCATGAGATGGAGAAGCCCCTCACAGGGGTGACTGTTCCATGGGCTCCTGGTGCTATTTATCACCCCCAGACCCAGTGCTGGGAGAAAGGAGCAACTGCTCCAGCTGCAGCAAGCTCTGAGTCTATTGACCCGCTTTAGGACTCTTTGGAAGAAATGAACTTTTTTTTTCCCTTTCTCCCTTTTTCCAGATCACTGACTCAGCAAATTAGAACAAGAATATAATTTAGCAATACAGCGGTTTTTGAAAGACACAGTCCCCCTCTCCTCATCCCCACCGCCCAAATAGATTTTTTTTCCCCTTCAGTATTCATTCAGAGCTGATGCTAATTGAAAAACGTAGAACGTGGCTAAGGGAGCGGCAGGCCTTGGTTGCATTGGGACCACCAGAGGTGGGCAAAGCCCCTGTGCAGGATGCACGATCCAGCTGATGCCCAGGTGACTTTTTAGCCTATCTGTCTCTCCATGGGGATGTGCTCACCAGAAGGAGGAAGCACACCAGCATGGCTGAGAGTGGGGTCAGCTCACAGAAAAACCAAACCTGGCTTCAGCACAACACCTGGGTGTGCAGGAAGAGGGAGGCTCTGCCAGAGCAGCATGTCCATGGGACACCCCTGCCCTGCTGGCATCCAGCCCCCAGCCACACCCTGCCACCAGCAGCTGCCCACGGCCCCTAATGAGTTTCAGACTGACACAACTCAAGTCACCAGACTTTCCCTGTAGTCCCCACATGAATGCCACACCTCCCCAGTGGATTTGGCAAGGTGGCATCCCAACCCAATGGCTCTCCTCCAAAGCCAAGGACATCCACAAACAGGCCATGGTGGTCAGTGACAGCCTGAGCACCTGGCTCACACCAGGGCACCTGGGCATCCTCAGCAGGAGCAGGGATGTGCCTGGCTCTGCTGGGTGCTGAAACAGGAGCACTGCCAGTGGGAACTGCAGCACTGCCTCAGCTGCCATGGAAAATCCAGCTGCTGCCTTGTGGACTCAGCCTGACCACCCCAGAGGGATGCTGGCCCAGGGAGCCCCAGCACAGCCACTCCACTGGGAATGCTGCCCAGTGCACACTGCAGCAGTTTGCTCCCAAAACCAGGGATCGCTGTGCTCCTGCTCAGAGCAGAGTGAGCTGAGGGGCTGGGCTTTGGCTGCACTGTGGCCACCATCATCACCAATTACCCCAAGGTCTGCCCCAAAAAGTCATCCCCCTCCTCTGGGGTTAGATGTTGCTCCCCAGCTCAGGGAGTTGCCACCCGCTGAGAACAGGGGATGCTGTCACCAAAACCCCAGCAGAGCCCCGCTGCTGCCTGTGCTTGCAAAGGGGAGAGCAAAGTCCAGCGTGCCCAGGGAGAGACCCCAGCCCTCCTCCCCACATCCACCAACCCCAGTACATAGCGGGGGGTGGGGACTGGGGGCACTGGGCAGAGCACACATCTCAGGGTGAGAGCTGTTAATGGAAAAGGGAAAAATAAAAAAAGAGTAAGAAGTACCAGGTGTTTTATTATCTAGGGCAAGATCCAAACCCAGGAGCGCAGCCCGAGGAGGGGTTAGGGTGCCTGAGAGGGGCCGGTTACCTCCAGTGCTGCAGAAGGCTTCTTTTTGAGTTCTTCACATTTTCGGAATTTGCAAATCTGGTGGCCAGTTTTGCGATTCCTACAACTGCTGCACTGCTCGCAGTTTATCCGTCTTCGGCAGGGCGGGCACATGCCGCATCTTTTCCGTTTCTTTTTCCCCGAATTGATGGCAGATGCCAACTCATTCTGCATGGGATACTCTGCCAAGCCAGCCATATGGAGCGCGCTCTCTGCCAGAAACACGCCGGCAGGGGTCATAATGAAAAGGCCTGGGTTGATGGGAAAAGCCCCCAGGTAAGGAAAATCAGAGGGGCCGTTCATTGTCTCTGCAGCTGAGACTGCCTCCATGTCAGAGATACCAGTCCCGTGCTCGCTTGTTAGAGGAAGATGCTCCTGTACCACTCTTTTGAGCATTTCTGTCGACTGAGCAAACTGTTGGAGGGCGGTCTGTCCTTCTGAGGAGAGCTCCGACATCCGGTCTAATTTGCTCAGCATACTAGAGATGTTTTTGTGCTTTGAGGTAGAATGACTTTTATCCACAGTCGCATCGTTGCCATTAGCTAAGGGGTTGCCTTTCTCTGAATGTTCGCTTACCGAGCTGCTGCTACCAAAGGTGGAATAGTGGGAGAGTGGACGGGACTTCTTAAGACTTTTGTTCAAAGGTTCACTTATTATTCCACTTTTGTTCCTCCTCTCGGAGTTGACAGGGGGTTGAGAGTCATCTTGGTTATTTTTTTCCGTCTCTGGCTTGTTCCCAGTGTCTTGATGGGAGCCCGAATTTGACATGGTGCTCGGAGTACAACAACCAAACCAACCCCAAAACTTAAAATTAAAAAAAAAAAAAAAAAAAAAAAGCTGAAAAACCAAAAAAAAAAAAAATCCCAACAAAAAAAACCAAAAACCCACCCTAATGCCAAAGCGAAAGACCCCCAAAGCCCTTCTGGTAGCACTGGCCCGCCAGCCACCAGGGACGCTCAGACGGGGCCGCACATCAACGGGGCCTCTCCTCCCGCGCTGGCTGCGGAGGACTCAGGGTGCTCTCAGTGCACAGACATACTCTGCGGCTCTGGGACACACCACGCGGCTCTGGAAGGAGAAAAGAAAAGAGAGTTAGCGCTGGCAAGAGCCAACAGGCTTTTCAAAGCGGCTCTTCCTCCCCCTGCCATGAAAATCTCAGCGCCGCGAACAAAAGAACTCCAGGGAACGGACCTCGGTGGAGATCCATTCCACTGCTCTCTAAAAGAGTCGCCATCCAGACAGAGGTGGGGGGTCACAGGGGAAGTCCTGGCCTGGTAGCAATGGCACTCCGATGCTTAAAGACTCTCTGTGCCCGACTCTCCTCCCCCAGGGACAGCAGCCCCAGGGAAGTCACGGGGCTCCTCTCCCGCTCCGCTCCAGCAGCGTGTGGCCCCACACTGGATGGGGCCGCAGGCGCCAGCGGGATGCTCCCGGGCCCGCAGCTGGAGCTCATGCAGAGAGTGCCTCCTTCCCACCCCTGCAGCCACCCTTGTCTCCCAAGCCAAGTGCCATGGAGGCAACACCCCAGCTCCCACAATCCCAGGGATGCTGCTCACCCAGCTCAGGCTAGGTTGCACCCTTTCTCCTCCTGGACCATTGTCCCTGAGCCAGCACTGGGCAAGGAAAGGAAGCCACATGGAGAGTGGCAGTGTCCACCTTCATGTGCCTTGGGGATCCACAACATCCTCCTCCAAACCCCACCAACAGCTGCAGTGTTCACCCCAAATCCCATAGAGAACAGCACCATCCAATTCTGAGTCACTTCCAGCATCCACTTCCAAATCCCATGGGCAGCCATGGTGTTCACCTCCAAATCCCCGTAAGAGCTGCAACGTCCACTTCCAAATCCCATGGACAGCCATGGTATCCACCTCCTAACCCCACCAAGGGCTGCAGTGTCCATCTCCAAACCAAACAGGGAGCTGCAGCATCCACTTGCAAGCCTCATCAGGAGCTGCAGTGCCCACCTTCAACCCCATGGGGAGCCACAGCATCCACCTCCAAGCCCCAGTGCTGACCTCCTGCCATGCCCCAGCACGCCCAGCACACATGCCCAGCTGCTCCAGCAGCGCCATGGGCTCAGCAGTGACAGCAAGAGTCTTCCTGGAGCGGATGCTATGCTGCTGTCCCTGGGGCGACTCCGGGGCAGCTGGGTCCAGAGTGGCTGCAAACACTTGTTGTTGTGAAATTCCTCCTCCTCCTCCCTCCCGAGCACGCACGCACACAGGCACCGCCAAGTAATCAGGCTTTAGAGGAGAAAAGCTGCAGGGCTTAATGGAGCAGGAACCCACGTCCCCACCCGACGGCAGTTGGGGGAGGGTGGAACTGGGAGGAGGCCCCTTGCTCACCCCATCCCTTCATCCTGGCTATCCCAGCACCCTCCTCTCCAGGGCCCAGACAGGGATGTGGCCATGTGTGCAGAGCTCTGCTGAGACCCTCGCTCCTGTGTAGGGGTGATGCAGCAGAGCAAGGGGCATCCCTGCACCCCTACACCCCACTCTTGTTCATCCATCACCCTTCGGATTTCCTTCTCCAGTGCAACCCCAGGAATCCCACAATAGCCCGGGAGGATCCTTTCCCACGGACAGAGCTCGGGCATCGCCCCTAAAACGCTGATGGGGGCAAGGTCCTTGTGCCAACTACCGTGGTACCGGCTGCGGAAGCAGCCCCGGTGTCTCACTCCGGTGCCAGAGCCGGCTCGCCCACGGAGAAACCCCCCCCGCCCTGGCGCTGAAAACCGCTTGCTTCAGCTGCTGCGGGATTTAAGATGCAGCGCGGATCGATGCAGGGCTTGGGCTCCAGCCGGGAGCTCGCCAGGCCACGTGGGGAGGGAGGGCTGCGGCGGCAGGACGGGCTGCCCTTCCCCAGCATCCCGCTCCGCGCCAGGCGGGGGGATGCCGGGCAGCCGTGAGGTGGGGTACACCCAAAGGGATAACGGGGTGCTGGGAAGATGGGCAAGCTGCTGCCATGCAGCTGAATCCCCTCTGCCAGGGAGGTGGGGGACCTGTCCCTGGAGACCTTAGGTCACACCTTAATGCCGACAGCAACGGGCGCTGGGGCCGGAGCGGGGAGCGCGGCAGGAAAAGCACCGGACGGGAGGATGTGAGATAAAGCGCCCGGTGGTGTTATCTCACGCCTGCCCGCGGCCGCCTTTCCTGCGGCCCTGCGCCTCTTCCGCCCGCCCCGCGCCGTGCAGGGAGCCGAGCGCCCGGCCAGACCGGCCCGCGATTTGCCACCGTGCTCGCTCGCCCCGTGGCATCGAAACCACCGTGCCGTGGGCCTGCCGGGGAGCTACGGGTGGCCCTCAGCCACGACTGCTGGAGATGCTCTGGCAAAGAGCTGGGTTGCATGGGGAGACCCATGCATCCTGCCCGCATGGGTCCCCCCACGGCCCCGCAGCGGGCCACAGGTGCCAAAGTGGGGAGGACACCAGCTGAAGCCACGCCGTGGTGACCATTTCCACCGGTTCCCATCTTCTTCTGCAGCCAGACACACCGTCCAGCCTCCCTGGCTGGTCCCACCATGGCTCACGGATCGGGTGCCGGCAGCTCTGAGCCCTCGCTCGCCGCCCCCTCCCACCGGGGCGATGGCTGCACAGCCTGGCACGGCCCCCGAGCACCCGCGGCTGCGGGACAGGGCCACCCCAGCCCACCCGGTGCAGCTCCCCGCACCCACAGAGACACCGGGCACGGCGCCGCGGCCGCGCTCAGCCCCAGCGGCGCAAGGCAGTGCCCG
>WBNO01019014.1:219225-243336 GCA_013400575.1 Peucedramus taeniatus
CCACCGCACAATCCCGCCATTGTCCCGGCCGCCGCTTTGCCTCCGCCAGCTCCCACCATCTGCAACCACCCGGCGCTGCCCTCCAGCCCCCGGGGCCACCGCGCCAGCAGGCGCCGGACACCGCGGCCGTGCCAGCTGGGACCGGTCTGTCCCCACGCTGTCCTCGCCAGGCACCCCACACTGGGGTGCTGGGGGTACGTGGCTGGTTCACATCAAAGGGGGGGTCCCCCGCCCTGACACCGCGGGACCACCCAGCACAGCAGATATCGCTGCTCCTCGCCAGCCGCTGCCCGGCCCCGTCGTTAATTGCAGCGCGGGGAGGAATTAATGATCTTAATCCCTTCTTTATGATTGACCCGAGTAAAGACGGTGAGGGCCCCCCCGTCCCGTTCCTGCCCCTTTTCCGGCCCCCATCCCTTGGGGAAGACCAGCGTCATCTGGGTCCCTGTCAGAAGGTGCTTAGTCCCGGCCGCGGCATTAAGGGGCACGTGATGGGCTCCCTCGCCCGGGCCTTTGCACGGGGCAGCTTAACAACCTGGAGGGACGCCAGGGTTCAAGGGGACACCGCCAAGGTCGGGAGGCCCCAACCCACGACCAGGGTTCCCAAGCCTTTGCAGGACACTGTTCCTCCCCTGCAACCAACCCTCTGCCATGCCCAGGGTCCAAAGGCCAAGAGGGTCCGAGGGTGAGGGACAGCACGTGTGGAACATGTTGTCCTGAGAAGCTGTGCCTACCCCATCCCTGGAAATGTTATAGGCCAGATTGGAGGGTTACCCAGTTACTTCCAGGGTTTGGAGTGACCTGGTCTAGTGGAACATGTCCCTGCCCACAGCAGGTGGTGGAATGAGATGATCTTTAAGGACACTTCAAACCCAAACCATCCTGTGATTCTATGATTTCCAAGAGTCACCCCGAAGACCTGCCTCCCACCAGCCTGGAATGCTCATATGGGGCAAGACAGCTGTGCTCTCCCATGACCCTGGTGGGGAAAAATTGGGATCCTCCTCTACCCAGGTCTTCCCCCAGTTCTCAACCCCACACCACCCCTCACCTCCCTCACTCTGCCCCAGGGCTCCTTGCACCCCAGCACACAGGGGACTGCTCTGCAATAGTCCTGACAATGCCAAAATAAATAAAGGTTGCAAAAGGATCATCTCTGGTGGTCCGGAAAAACCCCTGCCAGCCAGGGAGACTGGCTGAGAGTCCCCCCAGTTGCAGGCACCATTCACTGTCAGAGGGGAGCAGGAGAGGAGCTTCGCTTTTCCTAAAAAATGACAAGCTGCAAATTCCAGCTGGCTCCCCTGTGTTTTCGCTGCATGGCTGGAAAGCCATCAGCTCCCGCCGACCTAAAAAGTCTCTTCTTCAAGAAAGAACTTCTGCTTTCCTTTAATTTTAAATAAATCACCCTCCTCCCAGAAAAGCTGCTGGTTGGTCAGCCGTGCACAGACACGGCGTAAAGGGAGAAGAAAGCAGTAAAGCTGAAGCCGAGCTGCTCCCGGGCTCCGGAAACAAAAGGAGAAAATCAAAATTCGCCTTTTTTCTAATCCCTGGGCGCTGGGTGGGCACTGGGGGCGGTGGCTTTGTCCGCCCGCAGCAGACGGAGGACGAGGACGGAAGGGACCCCGGCGTCTTTTCAGCCTGGAGAAAGGCTGCAATTGTCCCCTCTGCCACGTTTTTGTCCCCACTTCCTCCTCCTCGCTGCGTGGCCGCCTGCCCAGCATGGCCCCCACCTCCTCCCCACCACCATCACTCCCTGCTGATGGATGGACAGACAGATGGATGGACAGACTCAGCCGTGCCATGGACCAGCCAAAGTAGGGTCCGGCAGCTCTGAGTGTGCCCCTCTCAAAGGCATCCCAGGAAAGATGTTGGTCAAGGGAGGCTGCAACTGGAGGCACCTTCCCCTTGTAGTTCCATAGAGGGGCTGGAGGTGGTCCCTGTGCTCCTCAGCTGCCCTGGCCAACAGTGGACAGGAGCTTGAGATGGCCAGGAGCACGGGACCATAGGTGGTGGATGCGATGCACTGGGAGACAAGACACCCTGGAGGCATCCTGGTGTCTGAAACACATCCTGGGATGAGACACCCGGGGGCAGAACAGCACCATGGCCCTGTAGCACTGTCACGAGCCAGAAGGTCCAGCAGCAACCCAGGTCAAGGCTCAGGAGAGCAAGCCCCACCAGAAAAAGGTTCACAGCAGCTCCGACCCCAGCACCACAACAGCTGATTCAGCAACCAGGTGCCCATTTCCACAGCACAGTCAAACCTGCTGTTCCCTCCACCAGGTGACACAGGTCAGCTGAAACAGGCAGAGATGTCTTATCACAGCCTCACCAGCCAGATATCCAGCAGCAGGAGAACCAAGAGAGAAATCAATCCATGATCTCCCAAGGCTGATTACCCCTACAGGACACCCATCCATGGTGCCTGATAACCAGGTGCCTGAGGCAAAGACAAGCCTGTTATTTGCAAGCCATCATCTCTGTCAACCCAACAGCCTCCAAGCTCTGCTCTCTGCATTCATCCTCCCAAAAACTGGCCCAGCCAGAAGATCCACTCCTGGACATACCGTGGAAGTTACCAGCATGCTCCACCTTTTCTCCAGACATCAAGAGAGGACACCCAGGCCTGGGAGAGGTTTGGGCAGTGCTGTGAATGCTCAGGCTCACCCTGGGTGGGTTAAAGAGTCAGAGGTATGACAGGTCGAGGTATGACAGATTGCCAGATGGGCAACTCACATGGACATAGCTCATCTCTTGTGCTCCAGAACATCCTTGGAAGGGCAGTCATGGCAGCCACTCTGCTTGTCTCTGCTGCCGAGGTGGCACTGAGGGATGTTAAGAAGCCAACTCCTGAATTAAAAAAGCTATGGAAGATTAAATCCAGCATCTGGACTTTGCCCTGGAAGCAGATGGCGAATCATCATGGTGCACAGAGTGGCTTTCACCCGTCTCCTTCACAGGAAGCCACTCGGCCCCAGTGATGTCCCCCAGGAACAACTCTGGACATACACACAGGGTGGGCCAGGATGTGTCCCAACAGGCACATCCTCAGGGACAGCGTGGTGAGGCCATGCCACATCCTGCTGAGCAGGCAGGAGGTTATGCCACCTCCCCAGGTGGGCTCCCTCCACCAGGGGTCCAGCAAGGGCATCTTTTTTCCCACTGGTGCTGGGTTTTTCCATGTAGCCCCATGGCTGCTGCAGGCTTCCCAATCTGCCCGCATAGCCACACCCAGATGCCTGACCCGGGAGACACCCCAGAGCCTATCACCAAAGTGCCCTGAACTGCCAAGGAGCTTATCATCGTGGAGAGGACAAGGAAGTGCCCAAGGGATACCACTCCCTCCGTGCACATCCCTGAACCTCACCCTGTGGCCCTGGCACAGCTGGAGCCACCACTGCAGGGACCGACCTGTGCCCGGGGCTGCCCCAGCTGGGAAATGTGGCTGCGTCCTGCCTCCGCGGGGTGGTGGTTACGGATTAAGGAGTCTTAAATGTCAGACGACCAGGCGCTCCCTAGAAATCCACTTATCTCCGCTGCCACTCGGAGCGGCCAGAGCCGGGCGGTTATGGAGATAACGCGATTTGAAGCGTCCACCCGAGCATTGCAGGGCTGCGGGTGCCCTGCGGACAACGCCAGGCACCTCCTCCCCTCCTCCACTCGCCCAGCTGCTGCCCAGAGAGCCGGGTGATGGCCACACTGCTCAGCCCGGGGGCTGCACCCACCTGCATGGTCCCCCCCTCCCCAATTCCGGGGGATGAGGGAGGCTTGGCAGCCTCGGTGCTCATCCATCCCCCCCTGTGCCAAAGCTGCACCAATTCGCTGCCCAAATCCTAAAACGACTGTAACTAAAACCTACCAGATTGAGCCTGGGGAAGAGGCCCCCCCCCGCCTCTCCTCCCTCTCCAAATGGGATTGAACAGATCTGCTCTCGCACGAGCCCAGCTCACAGCCAAGCAGCATCTGACATTCACGCGCCGTGGCACGGCTCTGCCGCTCGCCCACTCCCCCCGGCTTGGCATCGCCCCGGAGATGCGCCATCAATCCCAGCCCAGCACAACACCCCCTGTCCTCTGCTAATCCCCTCCAGACCTTCCTGAAGGCACACTTTGGCCCAGCTAGTTCCCCATCTTCTGTCCACCAAGTGAGGTCCCCAAGGTGATTCAGGGCTGTGAGGTTCAGGGGGCCAGGCAGAATGACCCCAGGGCATGGGGGACAGGTGGGCAGGGGCAGGCGCTGCCCAGTGGCAGATGCCACCAACAACGGGCATCCCAGCAGGAGCCCCAAAGAGCCAGGGGGCTGAAGGTGGCTTTGCCCTGGGGAAACCCACACATGCCTGCTGAGGCCAAGCTAAGATGTGTGAATCACTCTGTTAACAGATGGGGCAATTACAGCGTCAATTACTTGGGGTCTGACCGACAACCAGGTCACAGAGAGACCCTTGGCATGAGCAGAGTGAAGGGAAGTTAATTAAAAACCAGGGGAAAAGTTGTAGGCACAGTTGCATGGGAATACTGGATGGCAAAGAGCCCCAAAGCCAACAGTGCCACCTCCAATGGTGCCCAAATATATTCATGGCACCTCCAAGTGTCACCCCCAGTTGTGCCTAAATCTGTTAGTGCCACCACAAGTGCCACCTCCAGCAGCACCCAAATCCATCAGCGCCATCTTCAAGAACAGCTCCACCCTGGAGAGGTCCCCTTGTGCTCCCATCTCTCTCAAAGCCTCATCCCTCCACATCGCACCAGGCAGCTCCATGGTGGCAGAGCACAAACCAGAGGCTGCTCCAGATCCCAGGAGAGCTGGCACTGGGACAGGCCGGTGCACCCATGCCAGCACCTGTGTCACTGTCACCACTCGAGAGCACCAGGGCCAACTCAGTGCATTTGAGTTTGGCCATTAATGGGTGGTGGGAACCTTATGGTGCTCAGTGATGAGATCCCAAATGCCCACAATCCCTGCTCCTGAGGGCAGCCGCTTTGGAAGAACCACTTTTCCCAGCAGGAAGGCGACGGCCCCATCGGAAAGCCGCCGGCCTTGTCGGAAAGCGCGTCCGCAGACGGCAGCTATTGACAGATGTCTAAGAGCACGGCGAATAATCCCGTCTTCCTCTGGGAGGATTCGGGTCGCCCTCGCCCTCACCGGGGGTTTATCCATTGTCTGGATCTGCCGGCGGTTGTTATTTTTGGTCAGCACCACGTTTTGCTTGGCCTCGCCGGCAGGAGGGAAATAGGAGGAAGAAGAGAAAAGGGAGGAAGGCTGCTTGGCCAGGGCTTGGCAGGGGAAAGACCAGCTCCGCTTTAGGAGGGGGCAGTGAGGCACCCCACAGCCCTCAGGGAGACTGAGTCGGTCTCTTCCCAGCCCCACAGCCTTGCTGAGCACAGCCAAAACTCACCACAGTGACGGGGCTGGCACTATCCCATCCCCAGTGGTGCCCAGGGGAGTTGCTTTCAGTAAGCCCAGCGAGCCAGAGAGGCTTGAGAGGTTTTGGGAGGCAGGCATCAGTCAGGGTTCTCTCTGTCACCAAAACCAATTGCAGGGGAGTTCTCTGAGGGATGGGCAAACCCTGCCCGCAGAGCCACACATGTCTCAGGTCCATGCAGACAAGCCAAAAAAAGCTGGGTAGCTTCAGGAAGACAGATCCCCAATCTGCCCTGACCCTCTGGGCTGTGGACTTCCATCCCTCACATTTCACCCTCAGCACTGAAGCATCCCAACAGCAGGTCAGCCCTGCCCTTCCCTCCCTGGTAGCTTGGAGGGCACCAACATTGCAGGGTACAGCTCAGTCAGCCCCTGAGATCTGCGCCTGGATCACTACTGAGGCACTAGTGAGACACTGGAACAGGTCACCCAGAGCAGCTGTGGCTGCCCCATCCCTGGCAGTGTCCAAGACCAGGTTGGATGGGACTTGGAGCAGCCTGGGATAGTGGAAGGTGTCCCTGCCCATGGCAGGGGTTTGGAATGAGATGAGCTTTAAGGTCCCTTCCAACCCAAACCATTCCATGATTCTGTGATTTTATCCTGCTGACACAGGTACATGGGGAGGCAGAACTGGGATAAGAGCATCCAAGAGGATGTTCCTAGGGAGAAGACACAGAAATGCCTCAAGACTTTGCTTCTCCCCATCTCCCCAGCAGCAATGCAGGGAGTATCCTCTCAAAGCAGGGCTTGCCATCCTTCTCCACATCTTTCCACCACCTCCCAGCTTGCCTGCAGAGCAGAAAGACAGGATAAAGATGCCTCCCTGCTCCGTGGGATCTCGCTCCTACAAGAGATGGAAGGCATGAGCACAAAACTGCCTCTCCCGAGCTTTCCCCACGCTCAGCACTGCTTGTCATTCAAGCAAACCCCATGGCCTTTAAGCTGCCAAGGTACCAGAGCTGCTCTGGAATCGGAGTTCGCTCGGCTCCTGCCCTGGAGCAAGGAATCTGAAACGCTGCCACTGGAAACGAAACAGAGCATCCGTCATTTTACTTGCCAGAAATATATCCAGCCCCCAAAAAAAGAAATACTGCCTGCAAAAGAGCCAGCAACAAAGCCCTCGATTCCACCGGTGAAGCAGAGCCCGGCGTCGGGCATTTCCACTGGAATTCTGATTCTCTTCCTGGTTCAAAATCACCCAAAATAAAACAAGCAGCAGGGCCAGGTTATGGCCAAAGGAGCCAGAAGAAGGGCACCAGGTCATAACCAGAAGCTCTCACCTAGGATGCTACAAAGAAAATCCATGGGATTGAAAGGAAAAGAGGCAGGTGGCAGAGGCAGGGCTGGAGGGGATGAAAGGTCCAAAGGAGCACAGCAAAGCCCAGGCAGCCCCAGCACGGGGATGTCCAGGGGAACCCACCCTGCCCACGGCATCCTGCCCACAATCCTCCCAGGCAGGCAGGTCGTCACCCCCAGCCATTCCCAGTTGCATCCCCAGGAAAAGCAGCAGTGCGTTCCCAGCCAGCCCAGCCCCCAGCCCAGGCACGCCAACCCAAATATCTGCGAGAGGCTCTCCCCTCCCTGGGAACGGCGACTCGCCGCAGAGTTCACATGCCCCAGCAATGCCTGATTAAACTCCCAAACTCCAAGGGAATACCCCTGAGGCTGTCTGAAGATAAGCTAGGAGCTAGGCTGCTCTCAGGAAATGCAGGAACTGGGAAAGAGCAATCCTTTTTTTTTCCTTTTAGATCCAGAATAACACAGAGCAAACCCCGTTGCTCTCTAGCTCAGACACAAGCTGAGCTCGCTGCTGTGCGCCCCAAGAGCTTCCTGCTCCCTGAGACACCACAGGTGACTGACCCCTGCTGCAAGCCAGATCCTGCTGGAGGCATTGGGGATGGAACCACAGAGCCCAGAACAACTCCGGGCAGCACAGGCGAGCAGGCTGGAAGGTGCTGAGCAGGAGGACAGAGCTGGAACCCTGGCACAGGGGAGGGTTCTGCCCAGGACATTGGGTGCCAGAGGATGGGAATACTTGCTGCCAGCACCTCCAGGACTGGGATGCTTGGCAGGTGCTCCACCATTTTGGTTCACCCTAGGGAACACCTCAGGCACCGGTTTCACTGGTCCTCAGTCTCCTGCACCCCTCACTGTCTTTTCCCTTCCTTGAGCTTTTCCATGTTGGATGGCCATAGCACTGGACCCAGATCTCACAGGTCACCCACACACTCAAGGGCAGAGCAGTCGAGGAAACCATGTTAATGCAGCACCCAAACAAACGGGCAAACTGGAGCATCCTGGGATCAAGAGGAAGATGATGCTCCTCCCTTCTGCACCTGCTGGATCCCAGGGAGCAACCAGCATCTCCTCCTCCTGGAGAGCAGAGCCACAGGCAGGGATTGTACCATGACTTGGGGACCAGGGAGCCCCAAGGGTGTCCTGGCTGATGATGGGGACACGGCAACGCTGGCATCAGAGGTGACCAAATGTCCTCAGACACAAGGTCTGCCTTCAACCAGGACCATGGCTGGGAGACCTGCACCCAACACACAGCGTGCTCTCGGGTGAGCAAACACGCCTGAGGCCACAGGACACACATGGACTGACCCCAGCCAAGGTCTCCTTCAGACATTCCTCTTGGATATCTTTCTTTGTTCTTAATGCTTCTTCAAGAATCAACCTGAAATGAAAGGCATCTTCCTTCCCTGTGCATGGCAATAGAGGACATAGAAACAGCACTGCTGGGCAACCTGCTGGTAAGAGTTATTAGGAAAACTCTTCCTGGAAAACTGTTCCCAGAAAACTGTCGGGCTCATGATGGGGTGGCAGGGCAGGGAGGTGTTGTACCAAGGCCCAGCTTCTGTATTATTCAGATACCAGTGTGACTGCAGAAAAACACTGGGACTGCTATGGGACAGTCAGATTCTCCCTGGGGGTCCTGCACAGCCATGAGAGCCCACTGTGGTGGCCTTTCCATGCATGAAGGGGGTGTGGAAGATCAGTGGATGGAGACTTCTCACCATGGCCTGTTGTAACAGAACAAGGCACAAGGGCTTTAAACTGACAGAGGAAAGGGATTGATAAGATTTTAGTGGGATATTCCCTGTGAGGGTGGCACAGGTTGCCCAGAGAAGCTGTGGCTGCCCCATCCCTGGAAGTGTCCAAGGCCAGGTTGGATGGGGCTTGGAGCAACCTGGGATAGTGGAAGGTGTCCCTGCCCATGGCAGGGGGTGGAATGAGACAGCCTCTTCCAACCCAAAGCACTTTCTGATTCTATGGCAATTTTTAAAAAGCACAAGTGAGGTGGGAGAAGCTGTCAGGTCCTAAAGCATCAGTCCCAGGACATTTGGAAAGCAGAGCTGGAGTCCTGGGAAGGAGGAAGGGGTCACCATCACTATCACCAGCCACAGCATGAGTCAGGATGGGAGGACCCTCAGCTGAAAGAGCTGCAGGACTCACAGTAAGAAACAGAGAGGTTCACTCTATGACATTGAGGAGAGCAGCCATGGAAAAACCCATCCAGAACCTGCCACAACACAGAGGAAGATAGGCAAGGGCCACAAGACCGAGCCTGGGGAAGCTGAAACATGAAGCAAACACTCTTTGGTGGGAGCTGGAAAGGGCTTATCACAGTGGAGATGTGCTCTGAGGGACTGACTGCAGGGTGTCAGCCTGTCTGGGCTCACTGCTCCTTCCTGGCCCCAACCCTGAGGGGCTACACCTAGAGCTAGATGTCAGTGCCTCTGCCTTCCTTCACTTCCCAGGTGGCAGGCTGGAATGACAAGGAGCAAGTTGGATGTAGTTGGTGTCTGCCATGTGGTGGTTCAGCCCTTCTCCAGCAAGCCCAGGGTGGTTTCAGGGCTCCCAGTCTGCTCCCAGGACCTGCCTGCCAAATTGGTGAGCCCCCTGCAAGAGAACCATGTTCCCTCACCAGGGAAGGGTTTGATCCCATCAGGGTTTTCATCCCTTCTGAAACCCAACACCCATATCCCATCTCTGGACGGGTCTTCCCACAGCACTGGCAAGCTCCTAGCATGGGAGGGAAGCTCCAGAGCACAGAGCTCCAACCAAATGTGTTCCCACTGCCTGCTCTCAGCTTCCACGATGAACATCCTCCTCGACTTGCTGCTTCCCCAGCCTCCTCCATCCAATCCTCCTCGCTTTTCCCCATCCAGAGGGTCCTGCATCTTGCCCTCAGCAGCATGATCCATGGAGGATGAGCCCAAGCAAGGCTGGGGGATGAGCAGGAGCTGTGGGATGAGCTGGGCAAGGGAGCACCTACAGAAACCATCCCCCAACAAGCTGGAGCACCAGTAGATATGGACTTGGTGGTGGTGGGTTCAACAAAAAGAAACCTATCCTAGTGTCTGGAATGAGCCACTGGAATTTTAGGGACTGTCCACAACACCTCCCTCAATGTTCTGACGAAGCTGTTTTCATCCCATGAGCTCCACAAAGACCTGTCGGCGGGGGGAGAAGGGGGTTCCCTACTATCATTGCTCCTGACACTTTTGACATAAGGCACATCTCAGTTAAGGTAGAAAAATACCCAAGCAATTCCTGACCAGGTTCCCCTCAACCAGTGTGGCTTCCCCATCACCATCCCATATGGACCTACCTGCCCTCCCTGGACTTTTCTCCTGCACACTGTGATGCTGAACGACAGCACCCGGAGGGGGAACATTCTCCTCTGAGGACTTTTCAGACAAAAAATGTACTTTTTCACCCTGATGATGCATTTTAACAATGCAACAAAGCCAAATCCTGATGCCAGGAGATGAGTGAGGGCTGCAACCCTCACTACCCTGGGGGAAGCAGCCAGCACCCACACTGGGATTCAGGATAGATGTCTCCAGAGGATGGCCACGGGCGTCCTTGTGTCCCTGCAGCAGCACCCCCGCTTCAGCTCAAGGGGTTTAAGCTGGAGCAGTGCAAGTCCCTGTGCAGCCCCCCGAGGTGTAAGGCTCCCTGAGCTCTTAATGGGCTTACAGAGCTGGGACCAGAGCAGCTCCCCCAGCACAGCACCCGGGGGGGCTCAGAGGCACCCCTGCCTGGCACCCCTGCCTGGCCGCTCCGCTTGGCACCCCTGCCGTGCCAGGGGCCACCCGCCAGCCCTGTCCTGGACAGCGCCGGGCACTCAGCCTGCTCTCTCCCCATCTCAAACCCCACACGCCTCCTCCTGCTCTCCTTAAGGATGTGTGTCCTACCCAGACCTACAGCAAATCCACTCTCCCAGGCCATGCCACCAGCCTGGCACCCACAGCTCCCTGCCTGCACCTGCAACCTGTGCCCCACACCCGCACCCCACTCTGCTTCATGCTGTACTCCTCACCCCATCATGATTGGGCACCCCCACATCTCACCCTACACCTGCACCCCACATCTCACCCCACATCATCACCCAGGACCACACTGAAACAGTGCTGAGCAGCAGGAGCAGGGGGTGCCTGTCACAGCCCCCTACTCTGGGGGGTTCAGACCCCCTCAAATTCAGGCTGAGGGTGAGAGGAACATGTGCTGTGCAGCCTGGTAGGTCTGGAGGGGCCAGCACATCATCCCACACCATCGCCAGGAAATCCTGTTTTTCCAGGCTTGGATCAAGCACAGTGGACTGGGAACAACGGCCAGCAGGAGCGGGGCCATCCAGGGAAAATCCTACTGGAAAGCAGTAAAACCCCATTCATTGAAACCCCATTCTCAACCAGCACAAGTTTTGGGGAGGCAGCCTCTGTCTGGATGCACTCTGGCAGGGAAGGCTCTGCCTTCCTCTTCATCCTGTTTTGGGGGTTTGGTCTTTGTGCATTTAGGTTTTTCCAAAGGGGAAATATATTTAAAAAGCAAAAAATACCCCCAAAACCTAAGAATGTTACTGAGCTCCTGTGAATTCCCTATCAGCTGCTGTACACGCACATGGCACAGAAAAATCCTTAGCAAATTCCTGCTGAAAAATAATAAAAAAACCAGGAAAACCCACCAAAGGCTGAGCTTGCCGGACACAGCGCGCCAGGAGGGGCTGACAGAGCTGTTACGGTCTATTGGGCCAATAATCCACAAACTAAGACAGATTTATTGTACATGGCAGATCCTAACAGCTCCAAAGAAACCATCACTGTCTCCTGGCGCTTAAAATTCACTTTCTTGGGGGGAAAAAAAAGGGCCAAAATATGGCTTTATGAGATAAGATGCGTGGTTGGACCATTCTGTGACAGGCAGAAGCCTGTGCAAACACATACACGGCTCTTTTTTTCCTTGGTATATAAATATATAAAATATCTCCTCTTCCAAGGCAAGCTCGACTGCATTACCCGTCGGAGCACTGTCCTTACCACCGGATTACCCGGCTTGGTTTCACCTCCCTTAGCAAGATGGATTTGCAGGGATGCTGTTTCCGCCTCAGTATTACCGATCAAAACCAGGGGGAGATAAAAAATCAAGTTAATTAAAGATAAAATGAGCCCCTGCATCCATCTGGCTCGCTGGGATGGGTGAGTTTGGGTCCCCTCTCCTTGGAAGGTGTAAGGATCTGAGAAGGGAGATGCTGGAGAGGAGAGCAGGCTCTTCCCACTGGCGTGACAGTGATGGCAAGCCTGGGATGGGGGATAGTTTTATGTTGATGATGATAATAAAAATAATAATATTAAAGAGGTCAGAGCGGGTGCTCTCCCTGTTTCTGGCAGACAGGACCCCAGCCAGTGCGGAGCAGCAGGCCAGGAGCGGGATCAGCCCGATCCCATCGGTAATTGCGGCGTCTGTTCGAATCTCCGCGACGCTGAAATCACGCTGGGCCCGGCTCTGAGCTCCGGCGGCTGATCGTATCGGACGGGATCAAAGAGGCTCAGCTTACGGGTTTAGCGCGCGGCTCGTCCCAGCCGGCGCTGCCGCCGAGGGGGGGCCGGGCTCCGCTGGGCCCGGGGGGGCCGCGCACCGGGATGCTCCTGGGGAGCTCGGAGGGTGCGTGGGAGCGAGCATCCAGCATCCCTCCGCGGTGGGACAGCCAGCCCGGAGCTCCCCTGGCACAGAGCCTGGATGGCGGCGCAGCTGCACCGTGTGACGGCCCCATCAACCCCCGTGTGCACCCCAAAACCATCAGCGTTATGGGGGGGTGAGCGTGAGGAGCTGGAGCAGGCAACCAGGAGAGAAGCTCTGGGAGACTCGGAGCGATGGCCAGGGGCAGGGATGGGTGCAGGGAGGGGGGGTTGCAGGGATGCCCCAGCTGCAGACCTCGGCTGCGCCCCAGAACTATGCCGGGGGTGCGAGCAGAGGGATGCTGGACCAGAGCAGGGCAGCAGCTTCTGGCGGCACCCGGAGCCGCGGAGCGATGCCCGCGGGCAGGGACGGGCGCAGGGAGGGGCTCTGCAGGGATGCCCCGGCTCCAGCCCTCCGGCCGGCGGTGCAGCAGCGGGAAGGGATGTGCCGGGACTGGCCGGGTGGCTCCAGGGAGGGAGTTGAACGAGTAATTAGAGCAGGAGGCTGTGAGTCAGCAAACGATGCGTAACCTCGGCGAGGCTGACAATGAGGCAAAAGATGGCAGTTTCGACCGAGAGCGCCGGCTGAAAGGGCACATTTAGATATGCAAAAAGCAGCAACTCCTGACAATCCCAGGGCTGCGACCTCCTCGGCAACCCGTGCTGCTCCGGAGCCGCCGTCTGCCGCCGAGCTTTCGACGCCTTCCTCCAAAATCATTGTGAATAGAGACATGGGTGGGCGCAGACCCAAGCCCACGAAGCGAGGCAGTGGGGATCGCTCCCAAAAAAGCAGCGGTCAGGGGACAACACCGGGCAGCCTGTGCTCCAGCGCCCGTGCTGCCTGGAAAGTGGGATGTAACCAGGCTCGGCAGCTGACCTTGCTCCGGGTGCCCCGGGGAGAAGCAGCCACGGTGCACTCCAGGATGGATATAAAGGTTTGGCTTGGAAGCAAACCCCAGCTCCAACCACAGGCTCGTCCCCCCCCACCCCGTTTTGGGGGAGCACCAGGGCTGCAGGCAGGTACAGCCGCCCTCGGCGAGAAGAGTTTAATTAACCCCGGAAAGCGATCGTTAAACGGCCGGCCCGGGTAATCGATGCGGAAGGGGCAGCTTTGCTGCCGAGGGACCATCTGCTCCGGGGAGCGATGGCGGCTCCTCGTCCCCCCCTCACCCGCGCCTGCCGGGAAGCGGCCGCGGCCGCCACGGGGCAGCTGCTCTGGGGGCCGATCCCGAGCTGAACCCCGGCCAAGCCATCCCGGGGGGATGGGAGCTGCCCCTCGCCTCAACCCTCTCTTCCCGTAAAGCCCCAAGGCCCAGAGCCACGTGATTTCCGACACGACACGGCCCCCCCGGCTCCGAGCCCACCGGAGGGTCCCTGCGCAGCGAGGCATCCCCCGCCCCTGACAGGATGTGGCTGGAGCAAAGCTGGGCAGGGACGTGGCCAAGCGCCCTTCTCGCCCCACAGCTATTCTCACCCTTGAGATGAGTTTGTGGCGCTCTCAGCCCTGAGGGCTTTGGGAGCACCCAGTCCCCTGTACACCTATGGCCGCATTCCCGGGCGAATAGTCAGAGGGATGCTCTCAGCATCCCGGCATCATCCAGGATATGTCATCCTGGCCTGGGGCACTGTGTCCTTTCCCAACCCCCAGCACCCCCAGGCCTTTCTCCAACCCTGAATTGCCAAGTTTCTCCTTATTTCCCCCCAATAAATGATGTCGGGTGCTCAGGGGCCGTAAGGCTGGGTGTGGTGCATCTGCTCCCGAGGGACCCAGGAGCTACTCCCCACTACAGGCACTGACTCCAGGGAATGGCACTTGGACAGAGCAGTGTCCCCAGTGGCGTCCCTCTGCTCTGAGGAGACCTTCTGCCATCAGCACACCCTGAGCAGCTCCCAGCATCAGCACATCCTGGGAAGCCTGTGGGGCCATGGCACTGGCATGACCCTGGTGGAGTGATGCAGACCCTGGGCATGGAGCCACAGCCTCCTCCTGGTCTGGATCTGTCCCCCACCCATCGGGGGGAGAGGAGCATCCAAGGAGGGGGAGAGCTGCACCCCCAGGAAGAAAGGAGCCTAAGGGTGCTTCCAGAGGAGGTGCTGGCACAAGTAACAAGCCCTGGGACACAGCATGGCTGGGAGGACAGGAAAAAGCCCTGTCCCATTCTCTCACCTTGCCTGGGGCAGAGGGGATGGTGCAGCTGCTGCTGGCCCAGGCGTGGGCAGGATGGCAGGTGGGTCCCCGGGCCAGGGGGCCAGCAGGGTTCAAGGTGACCTGCAAAGGACAGGGTGGGCTCATGCCCTCCTTTCCCCATGGATGGAGACATCTTGGGCTCCTCCTCACCTCCCCAGACCTGCAGTCCCCTGGGAAGGGGACCCTGGTTCTCCCCACTCCCACAGCAGCAGCTCAGCTGGCAGGGGACAGTGCCCCTGCACCCACCCGTGCCCTGCCTCACAAACTGGTGCCAGTTTCAGGGCCACCCTGCTCCAGGCAGGTAGATTCAATTTCTGGTTGCCAGCAGCCTTGGGAGAGCAGGCTGTCTCCAGAACAGAGTTGGCTGTGTGAGGGTTTGCCAGGACACCCAGCACACCTGAGTTCCCAGGGGAACACTCAGGGATGCTCCTGGTAGCCCAGCATTACCCAGGGTACCAGAACCCAGCCACTGGACGTGGGGATGAGATGAGATTCCCATGCCCACCTGTCTGGGCAGGGATGTCTGTGGCAGCCCAGTGTAGCTGGAACACTCTGGGCAGGAAGCAGCAGGGACACCCCTGAAAAGGAAGAGGGATGCTCTGCTTCCACTGCAGGAGGGAAACTGAGGCAGGGGAGGGCTGGGATGAGCCCACACACTTGGTGCAGCACGGGGACCTAGAGCCAGCTTTTCCTGATACTCCCCATGCAGAGGCTCCTCTGTGCTGAGGACAGGGAGCAAAGGCAGAGCAGGAACAATCCCCTGCCCTGGCACTGCCAGACCCCAGTATGGGACAGGAGACAGGATCACATCTCAGTGGAGTGACCCCCCAGCCCTCTCAGGAAGGATCCAGCCCTTCAAACTGGGGCTCAGCCCTGGAACATGGCTTAAACCACCCTCCAAAACACTGCTCAACCTCTGAGCCAGCACTCAGCCCCTTGAAATGGTGCTCAGCCACCCAAACTGGTGCTTGGTTGCCAAACTGGCTCTCAGCTTATCAAAACAGTGCTCAGCTCTCAAGCCAGGGCTCATCCCCCAAGCCAGCACTGAACCCCTGAGTTGGTGCTGAACACCCCAGACAGGTGTTTGACCCCTGAGATGGTGCTCAGCCCTCCAAAACAGTGCCTGACCCCCAAGAGTGTTCAGCCCCCTGAACCAGCCACTGAGCTGCTGCCCAGACCTCAAAGTGAAGTTCAGGCCCCAAAACAATGCTTGAGCCTCAAGCTGGTTCAGTGTCCTAAAATGCTGTTTGACTCTTATGCTGGTGCTCAGCCTCCCAAAACAGTGCATAACCCTGAGCAGTGCATAACCTGCTCAGCCCCCCAAAACACCAAACTCCCAAATCAGTGCTTGACTCTCAAGCCAGAACAATGCTTGACCACCAAACCAGCTGCCAGCTCCCCAAAGTGGTACTCAGCCCCTCGACCTAGTGCTCAACACCCCAAAATGCTGCTTCACCCCCAAGCCAGTGCTCAGCCCCCAAAAAGCCTTATCCCAAAGGAGGGGTCAACCACCCCATGGTCCCCCAGGGACAGCCACTCCAGTTTCCTCCCAGTACCCCTACTGGTCACACGGTCCTTCAGAATGGCCAGACAGCCCTGAGGGGGTTTCCCAATTTCCTTTGCCCCCTTATCAGCAAAAGGACACAGAAACACCATGGCAGGGAAGCCATCCCTTCCCAACACCCTGGCTGTGGGAAGGGACATGTCCCTCACTCTGTGTCCTGGAGGGGAGCCCCTTTGTCCCCTTTCCCACCATTTCCCAGGGGAGCACCACCAGTGGGATAGACAGGATTCCCAGGGCTCTGCTGGGAGCCTCTCAGCCCCAGAGCCACGGAGGCTGGGGGTCCTGGACAAAGGTAAGGAATATCAGGCACCAGGTCCCTGGCTATCCTGGGAGGTGGCTGCATGGTGGGATGGTTTGTGGGACGCAGACCAGAGGCCTTGGGTGGGATGAGAGCACATCCAACCTCTAATGGATGTGGCTGCTGGCTGTGGGGGATGTACTCCCCACTGCCAGGGGGCTTTCCAGCCCTGTCCATCGGGATGAGCTGCTGCAGCCACCCCACACAGCCCAGTGCCAGCTATTCCCAGGGTCAGGCTGGCACTGGTTATGGATGTGGCTGTCCCCCAGATCACCAACCACAGGCAGCCTGGGGACCCCCGGGACTGGCCACAGGCCCCCCAGCTCCCCCATTCTCCCGGGTTCCCCTTTCTCCCCAGCTTTGGCACCTCCAGAGCCCCAGACACAGCCCCCATCCCTGCCCCATCTCACATCCCTCCCTGCTGTCCCCCACCCCTAATCGAACTGGCTGCTGCACAGACTCATCCCAGTTCAATCTTCACGGTGCATCAGGCACAGGGGAAAAACACAACGATTTTCCTTTTTTTTTTTTTTTTTTGGGACTTAATCTTTACCTGGGGTCAGATTTACCAATCCTCCCACTAATCCCCAAACGCCTTTGCAAAGCAAAGGGTCCCCTCCTCCACCAACCCCGCGGGAGCGAGTCCAGGGAGCACCCATAGCCCCAGGGTGCCTCGGGATTAGCGCTCCAGGTGACTCCAGGTTTTCCCAACGAGGTGGCAATACATGCTTTTAAAAGCTTTTTTTTTTGTTTGAGGAATCTGAGTGTGTGGACTGGGGGAGGGAGATCACAAGGTAGTGGGGACATAGGGGCAAAGCCTGGGGGTCTTGACTCCACTGACAGGCTCAGATCTGGGGGAAATACTCGGGGAAAGGATGAGAAACCACTACTTAGAGAGGGTTCTATGCCATTCCCTGCCTCAGTTTACCGTGTGTAGAGATGACAGGTCACCCCTTCTCCCTTTGGCACCAGTTGCCTCTGAACAACCCCCAGGTCACCCCCGGTGGGGCAGGGCTGGGAATCACCCCGGACCTGCAGATGGGAGAGTTAGGGGGCTGCAGATGTGGGGACAAGAGTCCCTATGGATGTGGGGGTTCTGGGATCCCTGTGTATGAGGGGACACGAGGCTCTGCAGGAGGGGGGCAGGGAGAGCAGGGGGCTTTGAGCATGGGAGGCTCTGCAGAGAGGGGCAACAGGGATCTGCATATGGGGGACAGGGGGCCCTGTAGATGAGGGGACACGGAGCTCTGAAGATGGAGGGACAGGGATCTCAGCAGAACAGGGGGACAGGGATGCCTGGAGGGAACATGGGGCTTTGAAGAGTGGGGCACAGGAGTCCCTAAAGAAGTGGGGACAGGGGTCCCTATTTATGAAGAGACAGGGGCTCTGTAAAAGGGGAATGGGGCCTTTGCAGATGAGGAGGGGACAAGGGCAACAGGGTTCCCTGCAGAAGGAGGGGACAGGGGCCCTGGCAGATTGAGGGGGACAGAGGAGAGGGGTCCCTGCAGAAGGAGGGGACAGGGGCCCTGGCAGATTGAGGGGGACAGAGGAGAGGGGTCCCTGCAGAAGGAAAGATCAGAGATCCTTACAGATGGGGGGAACAAGGGTCTCGCAGACAGGAGAGGGACAGAGGTCCCTGCAGGTAGAGGAGACACGGATCCCTACAAATCCGCCCTTTCCACACCAACATCCCGCTGCGCCCCCTCCCACCGGGGCTGCCCCAGCCCTGCCGCGGCGGGGGCTGCGCGGACACGCGTGGCTCGCTGGGAGGCGGGGGCTGNCGCGGCCGGCACCTCGCCGCGCCAGCCTGGAATTTGCAAGCTGTCCTGATGCATTAAAGCGCAAACGCCTGGCGTCCGGCTCCCAGCCCCGTGCCCGGCTGTGCCAGGCCATGGCATCCCCTCCCCGGGGACGCGGACGCGGGGCCGGCTGTCCCCAAGGGCGCCCAGGGCCACCATCATCATCTTCATCCTCCACGCTTATCTTTCCCCCCCCAGCCCCAGCTTTAAACAGCGGAATTGGGGAGATGGTGCCAGGCTCATGCTGTCACTGTGTTGAGGCAGGGGACACTAAGGACATCAGTAGTGGAGTGTCCCCACCAATGCTGGCAGAAGCCTGGCAGCATGGGTGACAGTGGAGCCCCTTCCAGCAGGCAGCACGTTGTGCCAACCCAGGGCATGGAGGAAATGGGGAGAAACAGACAGACACGGATGGACAGATGGATGGGGTGCTCTGCTTGCCGTCCCAGGGACAGAGGGATGGGACCCCGAGATGGGTGCCATGGCACCCCTGCAAGGAGCAAGCTGGAGAGCCAGACACAGACGGGCTGCAGTCCCCTTGGACAGCACCCATTCCGTGGGGATAGCAGGGTCCCCCCTTCCCTTCACCCATACTCACACTGCACCCCTCCAAGTTCACTCCCTACACTGGGCGCTTCCCATGGATGCAGGAGGGAAAGGTGGGGAGGGACAGCCCAGCCTGGCACTCACAATTCAGTGTCTAGCCAGCACCTAGCATCCCACATCTCCCACCCTGTTGCCTTTCAGATTCCCTGAGGCTCCCCAAGACCACTGTCACGTGTCCTATGGGATCCCCTCCAGGTCCTGGAGGGGACTGAGCCGCTGTGGCAGGATTGGGCACCTGCCAAGGGTGGGGGCAGAGGGGACACCCCAATCCTCGGCACACGCTCACAGTGATGCTCCCAAATCGTTCAGGAGCCCATCACCCACCCGATGGCCAGCAGGACACGCTCATTCATTCCCCAGACAGGCAGGATGGGCTCAGCCGGCTGTGCCGATCCCAGCCGGAACGGGCAAACAGCAGCGGGATGCCCGTGGGAGGAGGGAGCGGCACCGCAGGCTGGAATAAGAGTGTGAAGAAACGGCTCTTGCGTGCTCTGTCCGGAGCCAGCTAACGAGGCCATATTTGAAATGCTTCGCATACCTCCGGTCATCAGATTAGTGAGATGCAGAAGGTAAAGCAGAGGGCAAGAGGAGCGCTCCCGGCTCCCAGGCAGCGATCCCGGCCCCGCTCCAGCCTCCCGCGGGAACTGGGGGAAAAGTCCCTGGCTGGCAGGAGGACACGGGCAGAGAGTGGCCATGGGCACCCCGGCAGCCATGGGTGCTGGGATCTGCCTCCCTGCTGGGATCCCGGCAGATGCAGAAGGGAAAGGTGGGGAGGGATAACCTAACGTGCTGCCATGTCCTGGCCACCAGCCACTGCCACCTCCCCATGGCCCGGGTGAGGCCTGGACCTGCTGAAAAACCTTTCAGCATTTTACAGAGGCTTGCAGAAAAGTCAGAGAGAGACTTTTTCACCAGGGTCTGTTATGATATGACAAGGGGTGAGGGATTTAAACTAAAAGAGGAAAGTTTGATATTGGATATTAGGAAGAATTCTTCCCTGTGAGGCTGGGGAGGCCCTGGCCTGGCACAGGGTGCCCAGAGAAGCTGTGGCTGCCCCATCCCTGGAAGTGCTCAAGGCCAGGTAGGACAGGGCTTGGAACAAGCTGGTCCAGTGGAAGGTGTCCCTGGCCCTGGCAGGGGCTGTGACTAGATGACCTTTAAGGTCCGGAGGAAGAACCTTTGTTCTAGGAGTCTACAGAAGGAGCAAGATCCCACACAGCCTCCAAGCATCATTTGTGGGCACAGCTCACCTGCCCTTCCCAAGGCATCAAATCTGCTTGGGCATGAATGGTCCTCCCTGGCCCTGCTCCAGCTCCAGGAGTGGCAGGAGAGAAGGAAGCTGCCTCTGAGCAGCAAGGGGGTGCAGAGGAATAAGAGCTCTTACAGGGTAAGAGCACCTGGATCTGTGAACACTTGGGACCCTTCAGGGTTGGGATGTTCAATTGGGAATGTCTCAGCTTTCACGATGTTCAAATGAGACACTGGGCTTGGATCTGGACCCCAAAATCCATCTCTGAGGGAGAGAAAGAGGCACAAAGACCACAAGGGCAAGTCCTAGCAAAAAGAAGTGAGAGCCAATGATACCAAGACCCTTGGGGACACCAAGAGAGAACCCAGAGGCTGAGTGGATGGAGATGCATTGCTTGCTTGGGCATGGACAACTCCACATGGAAGACTGTGGGAAATAGATATTGCCCAGATATCCCTACAGAAAGCTGGAGCACGGGCATGGACTCAAGGCAGATTTGCAAAGGCAAAACCAAAACATCCATCAAATGAGGGCTGCTTCCAACCACATTCACCCACCCACAAACCAGGAGGTGACCAGGGACAGCAGCACCAGAGCAGGCCAGAGGGGAACACGCCCCTCTGGGCATCACACCTGAGCACAAATCCAGTCCTTATTCCAGCACCTACCATAGCCAGGGAGCTCAGCACGTGCCAGGGTCGGCCGAGGGTACCATGGGTGGCAGCAGCCACCAGAACCCACTGGGCTCACTCACAAGGCCAGGACAGCCCTGCTCCCAGCCCTGCCATCAGCCAGGTGACAATCAGACCCTGGGGATGAAGCCCATCTCAGAAGTGACCCAGGAATGATAGGGTGCATCTCACCCCGTGGGCAGGTCCCACCCATCACCCACAGTGTCCCCACCAAAATATCACAGGGCTGTCCCAGAGCAGGGCCAGTAACCCCAGCCCTTTTCCAGCTCCCACCTCTCAGAGCTTGGAGGGTGGAGATGGGAAAGCACATCCTGCTTGGAAAATCAGAAAACAGCTTTTCTTTTCTCATTCTTTGCCCCCCCTCCCAGGGTCATGGCAAACACAGATCCTCCCAAGCTCAGGCCACCACACTGACAGCATCACCGTGGGGAGGTGATGCATCCTCATCCTCCCAGCACAAAGGATGTCCCAGCTCAGGCGATGCAGGATGCTGTGGTACAAGTGACACTGTTCCAGGACACTGTTCCAGGACAAGGACATTGACCAAACCCACACATCCCAAGGTGAGCCGTCAGCCCAGTCCCTCTCCCATGCCATGAGCATGGGTGGTGGAAACCAGGGACACCAAGGCAGCCACTGGAAAACCTTCTGACCTCAAAAATCCTTTTATCCACATAATCACAGGCTGCCACCCATGTGCAGCACGGGCTGTCATCTCAGACCATCAACACACTCCACCTGCTTGCAAGCCATGGGAAAAGACAAGCAAGGATGAAATCACTCCAAAGATATAAGGGACCAGCACTCCAGCACCCCAAAAGGAGAGACTATAGGGTGGGTACATCACCAGCACTGAGATGTTGACAGACCCCAAAGCATTTTAACTGTGGATGTCAGGTGCCTGAGGGCCCCTGGCCAGGGTAAACGTGCCCTTTGGACTTTCCCAAAGGCAAAGGGACCCACAGGACACCCTCAGCCACTCACTGGGGTCACACCATTCTGCTGCCTGCTGTCCCTGGAGCTCTCCTGGGGCTCCAGCCCCATGGGTGTCCCAAGGGATACAGGACAGGGGGAGGGATGCAGGCTGCTCCTCACCCACGTCCTGCTGCTCCACAGTGGGCTCCCCAGGATGCCAGTCCCAGCCTCCCCACCAGGACGTGTCCCTCTGCTGAAGGCAAAGGCAGAGCTGATCCCCACAGCAGAGCCACTGCTGAGCAGCAGCAAACTCATATTTCCTCCACTCCAGCCTGGGATTTTCCACTGACCACCTTTGGAGGTGGTTCCTTCTCCAGCCACCCCTTTGCCCACAGCTTCTTCCTTCCTGCCCCTCCCACACCACTGCTCCCTGCACCAAATCACAGAATGGTTTGGGTTGGAAATGACCTTAAAGCTCCTCTCCTTTCAACCCCCTGACAGGGGCAGGGACACCTTCCACTATCCCAGGGTGCTCCAATCCCTGCTCACCCTGGCCCTGAACACTTCCAGGGATCCGGGGACAGCCGCAGCTGCTCTGGGCACCCTGTGCCAGGGCCTCACCACCCTCAGTGTAAAGCATTTCTTCCCTATGTACAAGTTAACCCCGACCTGTTACAGTTTAAAACTCTCACCCCTTGTCCTGTCACTCCAGGCCCTTGGCCAAAGTCCCCCTCCAGCTCTCTTGATACTCCTTTGAGCATTTTCAGAAGGAACTTTAAGGTCTCCCTGTAGCCTTCTCTACTCCAGGCTGAACATCCCCAGCCTGTCTCCAGAGCAGAGGGGCTCCAGCCCTTGGACCACCTCCATGGCCTCCTCTGGACCTTCTCCAACAGGCCCCACATCTGTCAGTGCTGGGGATGCCACAGCTGGATGTGGTGCCCCAAGGGGGTCTCCCCAGAGCAGAGCAGAGCAGAGCAGAGGGGGAGCACCCCCTGCTCACCCTGCTGCCCGTGGTGCAGCCCAGGACACACTCACCTTTCTGGGCTGTGAGTGCACAGTGCTGGCTCATGTCCCATCTGTCACCCACCAGCACCCCCAGTCGTTTTCTGCAGGGCTGCTCCCAGCCCAACCACCCCCAGCTCTGCTGGGGCTGAGGCTGTCCCCACACAGGTGCAAGATCTTGCACTTGGCATGGCTGAACCTCCCACCTTCCTCTTTCCCCATCACCTGCCTGGCAGGAAAACAGCCAATGCCACACACCATCCACTGCCAGCATCTCCATCCTTTCCCAAGCACCCACAGCCCATCCATTCTCATGTCCCCAGCTGAGTGGAGAGCCAGCCTCTACCTGGGGCAGTGGCTCCCATCCTCCTCCCCAGCCTGGATGAGTTTCAAGAGAACCAATCACTTTGGGGACGCCCACGCTCCATGCCTGGGCTCTGTGCAGAGGGGTGGCTGCAAGGGGCAGCAGTGACAATTGGGAGTCCCACAAGACCCCCCCATGCTCCCAGGAGTCAAAGCTGAGTCAGGGGAAAAGGAAGGGGAAAGGAAGAAAAAAAAAAAAGAAACAAGCCTTTTGAGTGCAATATTTTAGTTGAGCACCAGAGCATGAGTAAAGGAGGGAGCTTTTCGTGGTCTGGTGAGTTTAAGCTATGAGCTGAAAGTTTAACTATTAATACACTTAATCAAGAGGTTGTTCCTACAGCCAGGATTTGGGAAAACAAAACAGGGAGGCAGGGGAACAGTGGCATCGCTGGGGAATGTTGCTGCTGGGGGAGGTGGAGGGTCCAGGACCAGCTGGAGCTGGATCCAATCTCGGCCAAGCATTGCATGGACACACCAGGAAGTGCCAGGTGCTGGCTGCCAGGGCCAAGCACCCTGGATCGGGCCGACCCCCAAGTCCCCACACAGGAGATTTGTCAGAGGGGACAGTTTTGAGGAGAGAATGTCACCCCCAAACCCTGCAGCATCCCCAGGTCGCCGACAAGCATCACCTGCACTGCTGCCACCTGCCTGGAAAGGTCCTGGTGGCACCAGGGGATGCTGCTGGGTGAGGGGCCCCCGGGGTCGGGGATCCCCAAAACACCCCCCACGCCTCCACAGCGTCTCCTCCGGCACAAACCTCTACCACAGAGGAGGAAGAGGAAGGACAGGCTGAATTTCGGGGTGTAGCACCCAGAGCTCCTCTCCCCTGCCCACCCGGGCCGTGTCACGGGCAGGAGTGCGGGGAGGTGCGGGCAGTGCCTGGCAGCGCGGCGCCGGCTGCCCGCATCCCCACCACAAAATCCATGTCAAGGACGCCTCGGCCGGCTCCTGCCTCTTCCCACCGAGGCGGGGGGGAGGACACGGGGACATTCGTGACGCCCGGCACAACCCCCCCACGCCCAGCCTGCACACCCCGCCAGGCACCCCCC
>WBNO01019015.1:4365-17481 GCA_013400575.1 Peucedramus taeniatus
TCTTCCCTCCCCCAATAGATGGAATTTGCCAAAATCCTAACATAGAGTCCCAAAATTGTTTTTCTATGAATAGGGGTTGTTTTTTTTTGTTGTTGTTGTTGTGGTAATGGTTTTTTTGTTTGTTTGGGTTTTTTGTTTGTTTGTTTGCTTTTTTCAGTTTGGGCCCAAAGAAGTCTTTTCTGAAAGATGTAGACAAGCTTTCAAGCAATCTATGTTGGCTTAAAAAGATATTAAGGAAACACAATAAACATAGGCCCTTGGTCCAAAGTAATTTCTTGCAGTCTTTTAACATTTGATTTAAAATGCAGGAAGACTTTGAAATGGATTAATTGAAAAGGACAGAGTTCTGACTTTGCACTGCTGTTATCTTGGGTAAAGTAATATAAAGTGGAGGGTTGGTTCTGCCCTCTGGCAGCCTGGTTCTGCAGAAATGGAGCAGGTGTACAGCAAGGAACATTATCCAGCCTTGTTGGTGTACTGAGAATGGGACCAAGTTTTGGGCACTGGTAGAAAAATCACATGCTCTTTTTAGCTAGTGTGCCATTTTGCTCGTATATGGTGATGGTGTGGATAAGTGATTTAGGTCACTTAAAGAATCACCATCAAAAGTATTAGCAAAAGTGGTTTTAATATGAATTTATAAAAGTGCAATTTAACAAAGTTTGATGGCAAGGTTCACTCTATTACTTACTACATAGATGAAACATACAAAAGAAAATAAAGTTAGAATTTATTTAGAATCATTTACACAGAGACTGAAGATGCAAAAGGGTAAGAGAGACCCTCCTGTTGAGTCACAAGGTTCATAGTGGACTCCCTTGGTTTCTAAACTCCTGACAGAGCTTAGGTGCAACTAGGTCCAATTTTATTATCCAGCTTGGACAATGGTTTATGTCTAATGGAATTAGCTACATGGATTTCATTAGTATTAATTCAGCATGCTATCAGTCACTTACCAAGGATCTGTTGTGAAATAAAGGGTATCTCCACCTCAGGTAAAGAATCTCAAAAACTGAGAGACATCCCAGCTCAAGGGGAGAGTCACTGGTGTGCAGTCCAGTTGCAATTTAGAGAGAACTCAAATTGGACTCATCCAAAGGTCTGTTGTTGATAAAAAGTCTTTGCCTCCAGGAGCAACCTTAAGAGGCATCCCAGCTCAAGAGGAAATGACTGCCCTGCAGCCACGCTGCCTAGCAGGGAGAGCTCAAAGGTGGCTCACTTAGACTGTCATATTTATGGGATAAAGTGGTTGGCTCATTGTCAAATTGCATATGATGGGAAAGGTATGCATGAAACTCCTTAAACCCACAATTTTCTTTGGTCCTTGATAAATGCATCTTGTAAAAATCACTCACAATTCATGTGTTAATTGCACAATCATGTTCCAAGCTCATATGCATCGATGCTCTCTGCTCCTTTGCATTTCATAGAACTACAGCTCAGAAGTTTACCTCCTTTGGAGCTTGTATCAAACTACTGCAGGTTTAGTTAAGGGGGTTGAGTGCATCCATCACAGGTGTATGAAATGAAGTGCTTTGAGAGTAGAAAAGAGGTATGTGTTTCTCTTACTCCTCATGGTCAAAAAAATTAAGGGAAGTCTCTTGGCAATGATTTTAAAATTATCACTATCATTCAGCCAGCATGTTACACTGAGCTTTGTGAACACATAGAAGTCACAGTGACAGAATAAAAAAGCTTACAATTATTATGAGAGGGGACACATCATTCTTGACATATAATCTGTTTTTATAGAATGCTGAAAGAAGAAATTATCCTTATGATGTCTATTCTGTAACTTCACATAACTGTGTAATGTCTGCATCTCACACGTGGAAGCCTGATCAGGCCACAAGTTTCCCTAGTACAGTAGACATTCCCAGATCTCTCCCATAAAATAAAACCCTTCCTCCCCAGCTGTAGCAAATTCTGTTAACTGGTGCATAATGTTTATAGTCATCTTATTTGTGTGTTGTCCAACAGGTGCACCCAGACTACAAGGAAACAAAAATACTTACGGTAAGTTCCCAAATACCTGTGTGCTTGCATTGGATCATGTTTCTGAAAATCTCCAGAAGTAGTGTTCCTTTGAGTACAGAAAATCATAGGTGATGAGTAACTGGGGGTAAAGGAAGCAATCTGCATGCTTCTGCTGAGGTACAGGGTTTGACTATATCATATGGTTGGGCACTGAAAGGTTTTCATCCACTGGTAGGAGAGGTTATATTGGAAAGAATCTGAGTTGTTGGTTGCTGTTTTGAGGGTTAAAAAAATATGGTGGGAATCAGACTGCGCACTGCTTGGTTTCATCCGAACAGTGAGTGACTTCCCAAGGGCAGTCTAGAAAGCCTCTTGGATTAATTATATGGGGTATTCTGGTTCTGCACTAGCCAGAAACAGGATGAGGGGATGCAGATGACCATCACCTCAGCCTCTGGATTTTCCCCTTTAGGTAACACACCAAAATTTCCCAGTGTCTAATATTAGCTGCACAAAGCAGCCAGGTGACCCTGCTCCTGAACTACAGCAGGCCCTCTCTGCTAGTGAGAGGCAGTGCATAGAGACAGTTGTCGACATGGGATATGCACCTGAGGACGTCCTGAAAGCCATGAAGAAGAAGGGACAGAACATAGACCAGGTAAGAGCTTGTGCAGTGGGGAAGAAACCCTTGATTGGATGCTGATTCTGCTGAGAAACAAACCTAGGTTTGCAAAATGTATAGGGGGAATATATTTATTCTAACAAGGGGTTGCAGCCTGTAACTGCTGTGATGTTAACCACTAGAGAAGTTGTCAGCTGGTAATAAAGGCTCCCAAAACCAAAGAAAAGAATGTCCACACTTGTTTCTGATGAGAAACTGAGTTAACCACACCTGTGGGTGCTAGGTAAGAGCTGCACTGAGCTTGGGATGGGCCCTTAGCTCCATGTCAAGCTGGTAGAGGTACTGGGCCTTCCCAGAAGCCACAAAACCATCCAAAGGAAGCTTAGCATGGCTCTATGCAATGCTTAGTGCAATGTGACAAAAAAAAACTGCCAACTTCCCTTGTTCTGAGCATGGGTTGCAATGCTGATTTCTCTACTTGTAGAGAGGGATTTTGCCCCTGCAGGCTTACAACATCCCTGAAAGCCTCTTGCAAGGCACCACTGACCAACTTTCTTTTGTGTGCTGTGTTGCTTCCTGCCTCATGTGTTGCCTCAAACACTTGCTAAAACCAGGTCATTGAACATTAAGCGCTGCAGGGTGAAGCGTGGCTCTGTCTTGGATCCACTTCAAACATTTTAAAGCAGGAAGAGTGTGGCCAAACTTTCTGTGTGGGAAACCCTAGGTGAACTGTGTGCAAAGCATTGCCTGGCAGGACTGTGCCTGTTGCCTGGGGAGGAGGAGCATCCCAGTGACTCCTTGCAGAGCTGATCTGCTTGCCCACTACCTAAATCACTATCGAGAGTGATTTAAGCTATGTGCTGGACTGAACTGTAGTATCAAATGAAAAAAATGTCCCTTAGGATGGTGTTTTTAAATCCTGCTGTTTTTGCAAGCTGTGTTCTTTTGTGGGCCTAGCATTACCTATCAGACATTTCCCCCTACCTCTCAAAATTGAGAACAGATAAGAAATTTGGCAGTGGTTTCTGTGCATGTGAGCTGGGATTTGCAGCTCACTCACTAGTATGCTGAGTTGATCTTTAAAGGCTGAATGCTTTCAGATTGCATTAGCTCTTGTGACTGGCTGAGAGGAAGCTAAAAGCTGAGACATCTTGACTGTTGAATCTACAGTTTCATCTTAAAAACTTGTAGTATAAAAAGCACAGATAAACTTCTAAAAATTGGCTTGTGAGACTGTTTTGATTAGAGCAGATGATGTTCAGAGCTGGTGGGAGAACACAGGAGGACAGAAGGGCTCATCTGCTTTCTCTGAACAAGTTCTTGCATAAAGACTGTCTCAGATCTACTAGGAAGAATTTTATTTGAGTCCCCGGTGAAGCCTGGGGTAAAGTCATGCTGAGCCCCTCTGCATGTACAAAGATCGTATTCAGCCATGTGCTGCAAATGCTGCTCTGCAAGTTTAGTTTTTTTTCATTCCCCACAGGTTTTGGATTACCTGTTTGCACATGGACAGCTTTGTGAGAAGGGCTTTGATCCACTTCTTGTTGAAGCAGCTTTGGAAATGTACCAGTGTTCTGAGGAGAAGGTGAGGGCACAATGTGTGCAGGAATAGAGAGAATGTGCAGTTCTTCTGGCTGATGTAATTCTGGCTTTTGTGGTAATGCCACCTTGTTTCCAAAACTGGCTGCTGAAGGACATTCCTGTGGTGATAAAGTGACTATGTATTAAAGCATTAGAATTATACCATGTTCCTTTATCATTCTCACTTGCATGCATTTTTATGGAGACAGGATTTTTTCAAGACCCCGCTTATTCTGGTTGCAATGTTTTGAACCAAAGTTCTCTTGTGGGTAAGGTGCTTGGTACAGAAACAGTTAATTTCAGAAGCAGCAAATTATCTTTCAAAACCTGCCAGCCTCCCCTGGCTGTAAATTTTCTCCCTTGTACAAGTGCATCTGCCCGGTTGCTCAGCAAATAGGGTTAGTGCTCTCCCTGAAAGAAGCTGGAAAATGGTTTTTTTGGAGTCTGGTTAATTGTTTGGCTGTTTTACAAACACCAAAAGTACAGAGACAAGAGCGAGTAGCCAGCTCAGAAGACAGCAGGATCTTTTAAAGTTTGGCTGTCTGTTGTGTGCCTAGTTATTAGTTGAAATCTTTAGAGGTGCAACACAACCCCCCAGACGTAGAATAATATAATGGTTTGGGTTGGAAGGGACCATAAAGATCATCTAGTTCAAACCAACCCCCCTTCCCCCATAGGCAGGGACACATGGAAGGTGCTCAAAGTCTCAACTTTTCTTGGCAACCTGTTCCAGTGTCTGACCACCTTCACAGTAAAACATTTATTCTTAATATCTAACACAAACCTACCCTCTTTCAGCTGAAAGCCATCCCCCCTTGTCCTATCACTCCATGTCCTTGTAAATAATCATTTTCCAGCCCTCTTGTAGCCCCTTTAGGTACTTGAAGGCTGCTACAAGGTCTCCCCAGACCTTGTCTTCACAAGGCTAAGCAATCCCAACTCTCTCAGCCTGTCTTCATAGGAGAGATGCTCCACTCCACTGATTATTTTCATGGCCTCCTCTAGACTCGTTCCAACAGGTCCACATCTTTCTTGTGCTTGGGACCCTAGATCTGGATGCAGTACTCCGGATGGAGTCTCACCAGAGCAGAGGGGGAGAATCACCTCCCTTGACCTGCTGCTCACACTGCTTTTGATGCAACCCAGGATACACTTGGCTTTCTGGGGTGCAAGTGCACATTGCTGGGTTATGTCCAGCCTCTCATATACTAGCACCCCCAAGTCCTTCTCAGCAGAGCTGCTCTCAATATATTTATTTCCCAGCCTGGATTGATCCCAGTGTTTGCCCTGACCCAGGTTCAGGACCTTGCACTTGGACTTGTTGAACTTCATGAAGTTTGTACAGGCCCACCTGTCAAGGTCCCTCTGGATGGCATCCCTTCCCTCCAGTGTGTCACCTGCACCACACAGCTTGGTCACATTTGCTGAGGGTGCGCTCAGTCCCTGTCCATGCCACTAAGAAAGATGTTAAACAGCACCAGTCCCAATACCAGCCCCTGAAGAACACCACTCATCGCTGGTCTCCACTTGGACATTGAGCCCATGACTGCAACTCTTTGAGTGTGACCATCCAGCCAATTCCTTATGCACCGTGTGGTGCACCCTTTAAATACATCTCTCCAGTTTAGAGATGAGGATGTCATGTGGGACAGTGTCAAATGCTTTGCACAAGTCCAGGTAGATGATGTCAGCTGCTACTGACATCATATATATGCCTTCTTGCCTTTCTTGGACTTTGTGATGAGCTTGCAAACAGAGGAACAACAGTGTGAAGATTGGAACAGTGATGTAGTTCAGTAAATGAATTTGCTACTGGCTTAACCCCAAAACTGGAAATGGCTAATCTGATCGTCCATCTCAACCAATTTGATTTTGGTTTGATTTTGTCATCATTTGGCATCCCTTCCCCCAAAGTGGAGCAGAGGTCCTGTAAGTCGCAGAGGGTTCATAAAAGTCTGATCAGTCATTCACTTCTTGTTACTTTTTTTTTTTTTAATTCGAGGAGGATTTGTGGTTTATGTTGGTAGTATTGTAAACAGTGTGTCCAATAGGATTTGTGTTAATCCCACTAGTTTGTCCTAGATCTGAAGAGCCATTTGATATCAAGGGCTACTGTGCTGTTCCCAAAGTCAATGTAACTGCAAAAAAATTCAGATGCAACAGTAGTTGGTAGATGTGGGGGAGCAGGGTGACATTAATCAGAGTCTGTTAAGTCAAGCTGATAAATTTCCTACTGGGAGAGACACCCCCACAGACCGAGCTTTGGTGCCCTTTGATGAAGAGGATTTTGGAAATGCAGGCCTGCAAACATGGTGGACTGAAGGTGAGGCTCCGTGGGCTACTGCACTCAGAGCTCTGCCAACTGTGGTGTGAGCAGACTTCCTCCAATCATTGGAATGGGCTGTACTTGGGGTGTAGAAATCCACCCTATGGGGTCCCCAGTCACTGAAGACTGGCTGTGTGCTAAACCTCCACTGAGCACTGATCCTCTTTTGTCTTGCAAATAATGGACTCTCTGTGTCTTTCAGATGACAGAGCTTCTCCAACTAATGAGTCAATTTAAAGAAATGGGCTTTGAACTAAAAGACATTAAGGAGGTCTTATTACTACATAACAATGACCAACAGAAGGCTTTGGAAGATTTGATGGCCCGTGCAGGAGCCAGCTGAAAACACAGTCCTGAATTCTCATAATGCAACAGAGCAAGACCAAGGTGACCTAATCTCAGCAAGGAGTTTGACTTTTTGCATATAAGGGAGAATGTCTGAGCAAGCCCACCCATGTGCATCACTCAAGCATTTGTCTTTCCACTGAGATCCAACTCTCTTTCTTAAATTAAATTTTTTAAGTGTCCTTTCCTAAGTTTCCTTTTTTCCAGCTTGGCCACAGAGAGTTTAGACTTTCCAGTCTCTACTAGAATTGAACATAGGTAGAAATGGGGTGGTTTCTCCCACTCACCTTTGCACTGGAGTTGAACAGAAGAACATTGTTGGTTCTGAAACTAGGATGCTTTGGTTCTTTGAAACTGCTTTCATGGTGTCTGCTTGTACTGAATTACTTGATTGTGTCATAGTCCAGATTAACTGGTTAAATTTGACCTTTAGTGCAATGGAGTTTTATTTTTTTGGGGGAAAATTAGTCTGCAACTTAGTAAAACTGTTTCAGAAACTGTTGCTATGCATAAAGAGAGAGCCTATTCCTCTTGGGTTTTTTCACCCATGCATCCAACACTTCTGCCAGACATGAGTGTTCAATGCTGAGTGATCTGTAAATTCCCTTGAAACGGGCAAGTTGTGAATTCTATCTGGACCTGCAACTTATGTTGGTTTTTGAACCTGAAGGCAGAGAGCTGGAGCTTAGTATTCTTAACCCCCTAGGTTTGTAGGATATTTAAGGCAATGCTCTGCTAGGAAATCAGTTCTCTTTTTGTTTTAAATAATACTCAGTGTGATGCAGGAGGTTCCTTTCAAGCACTTTCTTTAAAAGAGATATACTCACTGCATTAGTTCCATTTCTCACACTGCTATAGAATTGCATAATAGCATCTAGTACTAGAAATGAGCTTTTGGGTTGGTTTTGATAGTTAAAGTTCTAAGTATTTAAAATATCAACAGTCTTGAGGAATGTTTAAAATAATTCACTAAATATTTTGATTCTGCTGAAGAAAAACTAACAAAACCCTCAGTATAACTCCCAGTGTCATGGTTCCCATCTCTCATGCTCTTTGGCTTCAACAAATGAACAACTTGCTGGATCCTGCCTGCTCCTGTAGGCACACATGCACACTGTGTGTTGGGCAGAACAACCAGAGATCTCCAGGCAGACAGCTGCAGTGGTGCAAAAACCACACCTAGGGATCCAAACTAGTGTTATGGCATGGAGCTGGGAGCATTGAGAACTTAGGTAGGGAAAAATGACTTGGCTCATTTCCTCATTTTTTTTTTTTCAGTAGGAGGTTTTAGCTTATCAGGACCCTGAAGGAGATGACATTTGTCTCTATTATGTTGTTAACTTTGTATGACCAAAACATGTAATTTGGGTCCAGTGTTAACTCCTGGAATTCTCTGTGAGGCTCTCAACTACATTATTTACCTTTCCTTAACACAAAATGATGCTGAGAAAATATGTACCTGGTAAGTATCTAGGAGGTGCGGAGATGAATGATTAATAGGACCAGGACAGATTGCCTTGCACGTATCCTATAGTATTGAGCTTCACCAGCTTCTATTAGTGGGACTGAAATTAAAACTTATCTAAGAAGGACATTCAGCAGCTGGTGGATCAGCAGCTGCTGCCTCTGTGGGTGGAGGTAAAACAGTTGTCCAGCTTTCCTTCCAAGGTGAGAAATGTGACAGTTTGAAATGAAGAAATGGAGTTCCTGATTAATGAGAAAAGCTGAAAAACAAAACTTGAACTGCTTTACTGTCACTGCTGAGAGCATTCAGTTGTGTTGCTTGTTTCAGTTTTCTTACAATTAATATCCAAACAAATTTGTCTGGTACTAGACAATCTTGAAAGGGCAAGAAGTTTTGCCAGCAAAGAAACAACTATTTAGACCAAACTTCTGAATAAAATCATCTCTTCAGTTGTGTTAATGTGTGTTGTTTTTCTGATCTCCCCACTACAGTAACCATTCTGCTTATGGAGCCTGTTGTAGAGGTGAGAGCAGAGAGGTGAAGATGGAAACTGATACCTGTAAAGCTGGTAGTCTCCTTCCAAAAAGATGCACCCCTCTGTGTCTTCCCTGGTGACACTGCTTTTGCTTTGTCAGTGAGGTTTTTGGATTTATGTCTGTATTAGGTTTGCATGGCCAGGTTTTGGTAGAAGAGGGGCTACAGGCATGGCTTCTGTGAGAAGATGCCAGAATCTTACCTCATGTCCCATAGAGCCAATGCCAGCTGGTTCCAAGATGTGCCCATTGCTGTCCAAAGCTGAGTCAATTTAGAATGGTGATAACTTCTGTGATAACATTTGGAAAGGGGAAAAAACTGGAACAGCAACCAAAAAAGATTTGAGAATATTTGTGCAAACTCTACAGGCACCAAGGTCAGTAAAGAAGGAGGGGGAGGAGGTCCACTAGGGACTGGAGCAGAGATCCCGCTGCAGCCTGTGGTGAAGACCATGGTGAAGCAGGTTGTCTCCCTGCAGCCACAGTGAAGGAGATATCCACCCTGCAGCCTGTGGAAGACCCCATGCCAGAGCAGGTGAACACCCCAAGGAGGCTGGGACCCTGTGGGAAGCCCACACTGGAGCTGGCTCCTGGCAGGACCAGTGGCCCTGTGGAGAGGAGTTCACACTGGAGCAGGTTTTCTGGCAGGATTTTGACCCTATGGGGGACCCAGACTGGAGCAGCCTGTTCCTAAAGGACTACACCCTGTGGAAAGAACTCATGCTGGAGAAGTTTGTGGAGGACTGTCTCCCATGAGTGGGACCCCATGCTGGAGCAGGGGAAGAATAAAAAGAAAGGAGCAGCAGAGAGGATGTGATGAACCCCCATCCTCCCTGAGCTGATTGGAGGGGAAGAGGTAGAGAATTTGAGAGTGAAGTTGAGCCTGAGAAGAAGGGTAGGGTGTTTTAAGGGTTGTTTTTTATTTCTCACTAGTCTACTCTGATTTGATTGGCAATAAATTAAATCATCTCTTCAAGTCAAGTCTGTTTTGCTGGTGACAATAATTGCTGAGTGATCTCACTGTCTTTATTTCTTCCCTTGAGACTTTTGTTGTATTTTCTCCTGCCCTGTTCCATTGAAGAGGGGTTATGATAGAGCAGATTGGGGGTGATTAACCTGGTGGCTTAGGGGGGAGGCAGTTCTGAAGAAACATGCAACAAATGACACAATGTAATGAGACTTGAATGTTGTTTTGAGCACTGTGTATCGTTAGTTACTCTGGTAATGTTGCTCTTTCCTGTCAAGTTATGAACAAAATTCAGCCTGGATGTGGGGAGGTCATGCTGATAACTGGTGTGAGGCTGGACTCTGCCCTGCTGCTAGCTTGTGAGATCACAGAATCACAGATGATGACTGCATCCCCAGTGACACTTGAGGCCTTAGGGCTTTTCCTTAGGTTCTTGAATCAGATTGATTTGTGTACCTGATTTATGTACCTGGCACTACTTGTTTTTCAGTTTGTCTTGGTTTGAAAAGACAGGTGTCTGCTAAGGAAGGCAGGAGACTCCCCTGAAATGGAAAATGGAAACCCCCTCCCTATGAATTATTACAATTTTGAAATTGAGGGGCTCTCAGGCAAAGATATGGGAGTAGGAATAACAATTCTTTATTAGGGAAGAAAAGTAAAATAAAATCAAAAATGCAGTAATATAAAACAACACTGACAAAGTCAGCATACAACCTGACACCCTGTTGGTCAGGGTGTTGGTAGCAGTCCAATTAAATGGTGGCTGCAGTCCTCTTGGAGTGACAGATGTAGTTCTGTTGAAGCAGTGATCCTATAGAAGGGTGTAGTTTTCCTCTGGAGATCCAGTGGTGGTGTAGATGGGCCTGGTCTTCCTCTGGGAATCCAGTGGGAGAAGGCTGCCTGTGGTGTTCCGAATCTCAGATTATATCCAGGTAGGAATGCTTGGCTCCTCCCTCTGGGTGGAGCATCTCACAAGGGGATGATGTAATTATATCAGTCATGCAGTGAGACTCAATAGCCCATTAACAGAAGATATCTCCCTGGAGGGAGGATTGGTTGTGGAAGAGATAAAGTAAACTGCCCAATTAACAGAAGATAACTGCCCTACCTCTAACAGATGGGAAATAGAATAAACACCCCCAAATCATATCTTACAACCCAGGACACAGTTGCACTTATCTTTTACTACAAAATATGAATGGTTTAATAAGTATTGTAATTTTCTCTATTCCAATTTCATTTTATGAATTTAAGCTTCTCTAGTAAGTTCAGAAGTTGAAGGCTAATAACTTTCCAGATTTCTAGTGATTTATAAGAAATGGGCTGATGCAGAAATTTCAAACCATACTGCTCAAATTCTAGAAGTCAATATGAAACCTGCATATGAGGATCAGGAAACATTAAGATTCTGCAAAAGAGTTTATGTTAATTATATTCATAGAATATCCTGAGTTGGAAGGCACCCACAGGGATCATTGAAGTCCAAGTCCTGGCCCTGAGTAGCACCATCCCGAAGAATCACACCATGTGCCTGAGAGTATTGTCCAAATGCTTCTTGAACTCTGTCAGGCTTGGTGCTGTGACCACTTCCCTGGGGAGCCTGTTACAGTGCCAAACTGCCCTTGGGGTGAAGAACTTGTTGCTAATCATAGAATAGTTTGGGTTGGAAGGGACCTTGAAGACCATCTAGTTCCAGCCCCCCTGCCAAGGGCAGGGACACCTTCCACTAGACCAGGTTGCTCAAAGCCCTATCCAACCTGGCCTTCAACACTTCCAGGGATAGGGCAGCCACAGCTTCTCTGGTCAACCTGTGCCAGTATCTCATCATCCTCACAGTAAAGAATTTCTTCCTAACATCTAATCTAAATCTACTCTTTCAGTTTGAAGCCATTCCCCCTTGTTCTGTTGTTGCCTATAATCAAAAGAGAAAAAATCCTTGCAACAGTGTTAGAATAGTAAAAAAGTAGTAAATAGTAAAAGTAGACCTTTATTTGGAAGCTTCCAGGTGTTCTGGTGGTGATGGGCACACCTGGCACCAGATTTCTACAATTTTATAAGGTTAATTAATTAGGATATCTAACAGGTACATGCAATAGGAAATTCAGTTGCTCCAGTAACCCATCCCTGGGTCAACCCCTTGGAGTTGGTCCAAGGGCTTCTTTGCCCCATTTCTTGTCTTATTGTAGGTCCCCTACTTGGAAGAAGACTAAACGATATTTCAGGAATTTATTACAAAGTTAGCTTATTGTCCTAAAATCTAGGGGGAAAGGGTAGGAAAAGAACTGGAGTTACAGCCATGCGTTAGCAATCTAAAAAGCTACAAATATATGAAAAAAACATAAAAAGCTTAGGCATCACTGTCACTACAGTTCCTAATGAAGAGTCCCTCTCTAGCTTCCTTGTAGGCCCCCTTCAGATACTAGAAGGTTGCTATGAGGTCTTCACACAACCTTCTCTTCTCCAGTCTGAACAGCCCCAACTTTCTCAGACTTTTTATAGGGAAGGTGCTCCAATCCCCTTATCAATTTAATGGCCTTCCTCTGGACTTGCTCCAACAGTTCCAGGTCCTTCTTATGTTGGGAGCACCAGAACTGTATGCAGTATTCCAGGTGGGGTCTCACAAAAGCAGAGTGGAGGGAGAGAATCACCTCCCTCGACCTGCTGGCCATACTGCTTTTGATACAGCCCAGGATAGGGATGGGTTTCCTCCCCTGACACAGCTTCATGTCGTTATCTTATGGTAAGAGGAGAAATTGCTAAATGCTCCTTTGGTTTAATTTTCTAGTACCCCCTGCTGGTTAATAAAAAGGGGCAGCATTTGGTTTCACAGTGAATGGCATATGTATCTGTCCTGGTTTAGGACAAATTTTGGAGGAAATTTCCAAAGGGGTCCCTCTAGAAAGCAGATTCAAGCGGCCCCTCCCCCCAACTTGTTCGGGAAAAGATTTCCATGGAGAAAAGTGGAAAATACCTGTTTATTTAACAAGCAGAGTATTCACAAGCATAAAAAAAATTAATAATATTAAACAATAAAACCTCTTGCTGTTCTGAAGAGATGGCAAATTCAAAAAGTCCTTTTCGTGGGGTGTAGCTCAGCTCACTTGCTCTTATCAGTCCCTCCTGCACTGGAAAATGCTGCATCCTGGGCACCAGTGGGCCACAGGCATGAACTCCCGGTGTTTTTCTGGATTTTCAGTCCAGAGCAGGTTTGAACAGTTCCAAGAAAAGGAAAAGCCACAATCTGAGGAACTTCTCTGCCTCAGCTAGCTAAAATAACTAACTGTTGGGGGTTGGATCTGT
>WBNO01019016.1:0-41766 GCA_013400575.1 Peucedramus taeniatus
AGAGGGCTCCGACCGCCTTTCCATTGATAACCAAAGGGCCTTTGACTCCGTTGGGAATTCGTTGAGGTCTGTTCGTTGAGGTTGTCAATAAGAGTAAAGTCTATTGTGGTTGCCAAGCCCAACCCGAGGCTCCCTCTGGTGGCAGGTTGGAGACGAATGGGTTGTTAATCGGCGGTGCTAGTGCGCAGGCGCTGAGTTCCTGGGTCGCTGGGTTTGTGGCCGCTTTTGATGTCGGCGCGGGGCGGCCCCCCCTGCTCGGCTTCCCGTTTCGCAACCTGGCGCTTCTGCATGCTGTGCTGGCGTGAGTGTCGGATCAGCAATGTTGGCACCAAACTCTGTCTGAGCTATGTTCCCGCCACATATGACCAGAGGCTCCACAGCGGAAACACCAAAGGCGAGTAGCCGGGCGAAGGGCTCGGCTCCTCTGGCTTTACAAAGGTGCAAGGGCGGCAAGGACCTGGCTCTGAGCTGCTTCAGCCTGCTGCGTCATCCCTAATCCTAGTTCCTTTATCGCATTTACAAGCATAGCCTGCGGACCCACAGGGATTTGCGACATTCTTTCAATGGCTTCCTCAACTGTCAAAGTTCCAGGTAATGTAACTAGCACGCTATGTGCGGTGGGGTTACAGTTCTGAATGGCACACTGTTTCAACAGGGCACCATGCAAATATTCTGGAACTCCAGCCGCTACAATAGCATCCGCTACCTGATCAATAAAAATGCCAAATGGTTCCTCTCGCCCATTTCACACTCATGTACGATGGTACACCCCCCGGTTGCTTAATCTGGTCTATCGCTTGCCGTGCTAGCCCCATAGATTCCCATACCTTATCTGGCCCCATAAGTGCTTGAGCTTCTGTTCGTGTATACGCTCCTAATCCCATTAATTCCTCTACAGTTAACCCATGTAATGGATCTCCCACTCCCCACTGAACCGCTGCTGCCTGTTGGCATGAGGCTTGCCAGTATCCCCCAAACAGTATCTGTTGGTGTTGTGTTAGTATGAGCTTGGTGATGCTTCGGACATCACTCGGGAGCAGTAAGAAGGAGCCCCATATGAAGTCTAGCATTTTAGACTTCATAAGTCTAAAATAAGACTAGCATTTTAGACTTCATAAGTCTTCCCCTTTTATTCCCGATTCATTAACGGTAGCACGGAGCTGCGTCACTAGCTTCCAGTCTAGGGCTTTAAGCGTAATATTAATCTGTCCCTGGGCATTTGGAGCGGAATATTCCACCGTGAGCACATGTGAAAGGTCCCTAGCCCTATCTCGGTCTCCCTCAGCAGCAATATTTTCGCAACCTCCCTCCAAAATTCTTCCCGTTCCTGCGCTACTGTTTTTCCATCCCGTAAGACGGGATTGGTCTCCGACCGGAGAAGGCTTTTTTCCTGTTCCGGTAGGGGGGGCTGACGGGTCACACTCAGGCTGTGGCGGCTGTTCCGCTTGTACCAGTGCAGGTGTTGAGGGCCAGCAGTCAGGCTCCAGCAGTGTTGCCTGCGCTTGAACAACCTGGGGGTAGGTTGGCGAGACTGGTGGGGTCTGCAGTGCAGACTTTGTCGCCGCAAAACCTGACGGTATGCCCCCGGTTTGCATTGTCAAATTGCGCACTGAAGGAGGCAGAGGGCAGCCACTCCCCTCCGTCTCCCACTCCTCCCCACCCCTCCCCGCGGGGCGCTCAAACGCTTCAAGTCTGTAGCAGCAGCCTTTTGTTCTGCCTCATGCTGAGCTAGTGCATTATTCACCGCCCACCACGGCTTCATCATTTTCTTAGCTACTTTATTCTCCTGGATAACCGCGTCAAAAATCTTATTTCAGAACACACGCCATTTCTCCCGCTCGAAAACTTCATTCGGATCTATAAAACAACCCTTTGCAACCCCATATGCTAATAATCCAGGGAGTTCCTTTTTGCAATCAGTCCCTGGGGTGCTCCACTTTTCTAAACAGCATTTGAGCAAATCGTACACCGCTTGTCTATTTACCACATTTATACGTCAGCGCTGTTGCAGCCTTTGCAAGACCTTGGCGGTGCGTGACCAGCAGGACCCCTCTTTAGGAGCTCCTGAGCTCAGAGGAGCAAAACCGCGTCTCCTCTTCAGCCTCCCGTGCTGCTACGGGACCGATGCGGATTCCGCTGCGTTGTGGCCGCAGGATATCCCTCTGTAGGGTCCCTGTTTTAGGGCGCCATTATGTCGCGGCGGAGGGAAGACCTGGACGCTCAATATGAGTGATCAGCCAGCTTCAATTTATTATTGCATGCAAGCGTCTAATATACTATGCCTTAATGAGTTAATACATATTCTGTAATACAATATTATGATTGATACATGTCTTAGATATCAAACCCTTCCATAGCTCGGCTTCTGTGATGAGCTAATCCCTCTTTCTCATGCCACAGGCATCTTGTTGTTTTCTCGCTTATCTACCAAGGACATGGGGCCCCTGTGGTTTCAGCACAGAGCTCCATCTAGCTCAACTCCTACACGAGATAAGTGCGGTGTTCAGCAAGATCTTGTTCCGTTAGCTGTAAAGGTACTACATGCCCTCTGTCACGTAACCAGCTCTCCACAGTTAGGTTCATGGCTGATGTTGAAAAATACAACACAGAACGCCTGAGTCAGGCAGGCTGATGCTTGGGAATGGGATCGTTTGTTTTGCGTGCTTTTGGGTTTCAGAAGGAGGCCTGCCTGGTGCCAGTGAGATGTGATTTTTTTTTGAAATTTGATTTTGCACGTAGGGTTCTGGAAAGTCAGAAGGGTATTTTGAGGGAGTATTGCCAGGGTGTGATAAGCAAGTAGAATGATGGGATGCAGTTTATTAATCGTGTGACAGGAATTTTAGTTTAACTTTCCTTTTTGAGGTTGTTTGAGCATCCTCAGTAAAAGGATGCCCACTGTCCACATGTGACAGTACAACCAAATTTAAAGCAGCTTGGTCATTATTTGCCATTAGATTAGATGCCCATAAAACAGGAATCAATATTTTCCTTGTTTGAGCTGGCAGGGAAGAAATGGGATGGTAAAAAGGAGGGGTTCAGGGTATTTGCTAGTGGCATACCTGTTTCACAGTCACATAATAATACCTGTTGTTCCTGTTGCTCAGGAAGGACGCTGTGCCCCTAAATTCATAATTTGTGAAGAAGGAGATGAGAAAGTTCATTTTCAGGCAATTCTACAGAAGGGAGAGTAACTGAGGGATGATGGGTTGTGAACGATGTCATGCTGTTGATTCTTTGTAGGGCTGCAGAAATCGCTGTAGATTAGTCCTGTGGCATTTCTTGTTGATTTTGTTCTTCTTGTGAGTTCCCTTTCTTAATAAACATAACATCCTTTTGGCTTTGCTTGTAGAGTGTCCTGCATTTCAGGGGATCTCACCTCTTGCTCACTCTTCTGCAGCTGTTTCCACACAGCTTAGCTTTTCTGCTGAGCTGTAGTGTCTTCCTGCCTTCAGAGTGGCTGTTTCCTTCTTGAGCTCTTCTTCCTCAGACACTTTAGGAAGGAATGTAAAAGTACTCTTGACCTGGGTGCGGGCAATTATTTCCTCACTTCCTGAATAGCCTTGCAGTTTGGCTGAGCTCTCAAAAACACAGGTTCAGGAGGAGCCTCACACTTCTATGTAGGACATCTCCATCCCATATCATGTCTGTTGTGTGCCACGTTGTCCATAGGGCTGTGCTAGACAAGACCAGGCGTTAGATCTTTGATGCTTACAAGTGCTTTTTTTGCCTAGGAAGAGTGTCCAAACTCTTCTTGCTGTGGCACTGAGACCATCACAGGAATAAGATTTAATGGCATTTCCTGACTACTTTTTGAAGGTGTGTCTGCTTGGACCCGTGACTGGCTCAAGGAGTTATGGCTCCTGGAGCTCCTTGTGGCACCAGCAGCATGACAGCTGGGGGAGTGAGTGATTTGGGATTCAAGCATTGCATTAGGGTGTGAGAGGTAGCTGCTTCTATTGAGTTAACTGATGGAGTTAGGTAAGAACAGGTAAGAAATTGGATACGGGTAGAGAAAACAAAAGTTCCAAGTGCTTTAGATAAGACTGCTTCTTGGGTACCTCAGTCTGGGGCTTTTACTTCACTGCTTTAAGCAGCATTTTGTGGTGCCACCTGGAGGGACATTAATATGACAATTTATGGGCCAATTCTCATACCAACAGGAAGGGAAATGGCTATTTGGAAGTCAAGTACAAAGTTTGAAGGCTAAAAATCATCCTCAAAGCAAAAATCTGCTGTGTTTGTCAGTATCACCAGCAGAGAAGTTTCAGGCTGCAGTTAAATGGCAGCTGCTGCTATGTTATGGATGCGTGCACACGTGTAAACTGGATTTCAGAGCATGTATCAAGTGTTTTGAACTTTGACTACCCTGTGTTTGCTTCAGAAAACGCAAAAACACTCTTTAGTGAGAAGTAATAAGAAGATTTATACAGCAAAAGGATGAAAGGAAAAATCTTATTAATAAGAAAGCCCTAATTGACATCTGCTATTTTTTTTGTGGGATGGTGTCAAGGATACTAACTAAAGTGTGTTTTAACTAAGATCTTACATGTTTGGTTTATAAATTTATATGTGCAAAATAACCAGCTTATGTTATTCAAACTTTTTTTTTTTTTTTGTGACAAAACAAACTTCTTTTTAGAATCTGAAAACTAACATTTTACCAGATGCTTAGATTTTTTTTTCTACTAATTTGGTGTATTTTTTGGTGTTATTTTTATGTCAGTAGAATTTTATGTATGTCTTTTGCAGATTGAAAAATCTGTAGTTTTTAAAACAGATTTCTTCCTCCCTCATGTTAATTAAACCACTCCTTATTTTATTTGAGCTTCCAGTAGTTTTAATTTCTATTATTTGTTCATATTTTCCAGGTCAGATGTGCAGTTGCTTGTAAGTATCATTCTGTTGCTTCCTTTTTTTTTTTTTTTTTAATATAACTCTCCTTATCTTAGTTGGTTTTAAGAAAGATGAAGCAGTATCAGCAAAGTATTAAAAAAAAAAAGCTTCCTGGAAAGAATTTTTAGAAATAGCAGTTAAAACTATGTACTCAGTTATTTTAGTGACTGTAATGCCTACACTGCATTTAAGGCTATTTGAAAATATAAATCTCTATTTAAATCCCTTTGCTTTTCAATTTGTAGAGAGTTCTGGTAAAATCAAGTGCAGTTGTAATGTGCTTAGAAAGATGGAAAATACACTTAAAGACAATAAAAACCAAACAAACACCAAAAACAAAAGACACACAAAGTGATGCCTTTAAAGAATTTCTGAAGTGAAATTCAGTTTAGAACTGCTGTAGTGGCCAGGATAACGTTTTCATGTGGCAGAAATTTCTGAAAGTGTGTGCAAATAAGTTCTGCTTTAATATTGAACATCAGACTTAAATGAGTTAGCCTTTAAATTTTAGGATTGTAAAATTGATGTCATATTTCTGGCTCTAGATATAGGGCCATGTCTCTTCCTTACTTGTGGGAATATGAAAGGGGAAGAGGGGAATATGCTTAGGGGAAGAGACAAAATTACTATGCCAGGTTAAACAAACTTCTGATAATACATGAAGAAAACGCATTCAGATTGTGGCTGCAAGTTGTTTTAACTGCTTTCAAACAAAACTGTACTGAAAAGAGAGGTCATAATAGCTTTCATCCAAACCATGTGTAGAGTCAGTGGATGGCTGAAATAATGTGGCAACCACTTGAATCTAGTTCAAATAATCTCACAGAAGTTAAGAGGTGAAACCAGGAAATGTGCAGTGAGGTTTCTGTAAAACTGGGGAAACAGAAGTGACTGCGGGTCTGTGCATGATGTCTGTAACTGACTGTACTTCTGCAAATGAGAAGTATTATAAAGACAGTCTTGTGTTCTTCCAGGCACTGAAGATTGCAGCTCAAAAAATGTAACTGCAGAACCAGCAACCAGTAGTAATGGTGATTTATCAGTAAACTCTGCAAGTGGGAGCACAACCTCTACAGGTGGAAGAGTGCTTGGGCCTCCATCACTACCTGATGAGACAAGAGGTGATCTAAGCATTGTAACACGTCTGTGATTTGGAATGTGACTGGGATGGGAATCTTAGAAGTGTTTTGCACTTCTATACTGTTGATAGCATTTTAAGTCTGAACTATAGTTCAGCACTGCAGGGGCATGAATCCAACTGCTTTACTGCAGTAGAGAATGAGGCCAAGAAATGCATCAGCACACCTGAGTGGGAGGGCAGTTTCATAGTTTTATGAATAGTTTTATCCATGTTAGACTCAGACTCCCTTCCCTGCTTATTATGGCTTTTTAGTTTACAGGTTAATAGTTCAACTCACTGTGACATACAGATCTGAAATGGATAAGTGATGGGATACAGCTGAAGTCCTTTGCTTAGTAGAGAACATTCTGTGTCACATATGTACAGGATAGGTGTGTGAATCTTGCAGCTAGGAAGGCTCCTCTCTTTGGAATATCCAGTTTAGAAAAAAATGACAGAGTGTTGTATGTCTCAGTCTTTGTCAGCACACTGCATAAAGCTCACAGCTGAGGCAGCACAGAAATCACTGCTGCACCTAGACAGCTTTACTGATTGAGGTGAAGCTTGAGGAGTTGGAGTAGATAGCAGAGCTTGCAAGTGTGCCTTGCAGTAGAGAAAGGTGTCTTGATTGTTTTTCCAGGCTGATTTCTATTTTACAGAGAGTGGATATGGCAGGGAAGAGAGTGTTGTATGTTTGTCAACAAATATTCTTGTAGATTAAAATTTCTTTTCTCTTTTCATAGGATCCAGCCTGATTTATAATCTCAAAGCAGAATCCATTGGTGTGACTTCTGCCACCTTAGAATGGGTGGTGAATGACAGCGCTTCTGACTCCTACACGTACAGGATAGAGGTTGTCAATGGTACAAATGATACACCTGTGAAGAACGTGATATCCAATGAAACCAAAGCAGAAATTACTGGATTAATCCCTGGGACACTGTACAACTTCACAGTATTTGCTGTAGCAGCTGATAATAAGACAGAAGGAGAAGGAGTGTCTATAGACCTATATACAAGTAAGGAAATAGTGGACAGCTCAGAGCTCTTCCTAACTGCTTGAGGGCTAAAATGTGAAGCTGTTGTGTGTATAGATCTGATGTCTTATTGCTGGAGCCTAATCTGGAATATCTAGTAAGTAGTGGGGTCTTTAGGTGTGAAAGAAATACATCCTTGGTTTTAGAAAGAAAATCCAGGCAAACATAATCTACCTTGCTTCCTCTTCATCTTTGTCCTCCTATCTCTTCTTGTGAGAGATAATTTCTTGTCACAAATAGTGAGCCAGCTAGGAAGGATTCCCTCCTAGAGTTGATGTTTTTATTAATAGAGAGATGGGAGATGGTAGGTGGCTGACTTGGCTATGATGATCATTAAATGACTAAGTTTCAAATTTACAATGTAATGAATAAAAAGAGACAGCGGAGTTGCTCTCTCCAGGACAGAGTTCAGAAAAGTTTGAGATGTTCAGGGCACTACTTAGCAGCCTACCCTGGGAACCTGCTTTTGAGGGTTTAGGAATCCACATGTGCTGTTCAGTTTTTAAGAACCGCCTTTTAGAAACACGTGAACTGGCAGTTTTGCTATGTCAAAAGTCAAGCAATTGGGGCAGTAAACCAGCTTTGATGAACAGGGAACTCCTTGTGGAGCTCCAGAGGATGAAGAAATTGTATGAGCTCTGAAAGAGAGGTCAGGCTTCTCAGAGGGATTACAGAGCTGTGGTTTGTCTATGCATGAAAAAGACACCAAGGGCCAGAGCTCAATTACAGTTGAAACTGGCCAGCGCTCTTTCAGATAACAAGAAAGGCTTTTTGAAGTACATTAATAGCAAGGGGAGGTCTAAAGAAAACATTGGACTGATCTTTGTTGGAGATGATCACCTGCTAATATGAATGAAGAAAAAGCAGGAGTATTCAATGTGTGTTTTGCCTCAGTTTTTGGTGATACTGATAAACTTTGGTGTGCCTGATCCCCAGAGCTGGAGGCCCATGAGAGCTGGGACAGTGTCCTTGTGGACACTGAAACTGTGAGGGACCACCTCTATCAGCTGAATGTTCAGAAGTCCCTGGGGCCTGTTGGGATTCATCCCTGAGTGCAGAAGGATCTCACTGGTGTTACAGCAGGACCCCTCTGCATCAGCTGCCAAAGGCCTTGGGAGCCCGGGGAGGTCTCTGCCAGCCACTGTCATTCCTCTCTACCAGGAGAGTGGGAGGAGAGACCCAGGAACCTACAGGCCTGCTAGATCAACCTCAGTTCCTGGAAAAATTATGGAGGAGATTGTACTGAGTACTGTTGAAAGGTGTTTAAAGAATAATGCAGTTATCAGGTGCCATTGACATGGCTCACAAAGGGAAAGTCCCATTTAATTAATTTGATCTTTCTGTGGTAAGGTGACCCACCTGGTGGGGAAGGGAAGATGGTGAATGTAGTTTTTCTGCATTTTAGTGAGATTTTGGTACTGTCTCTCACAGCATCCTTCTGGACAAGTTGTCCAGCTGTGGGATGAGGGGGTTCATGGTGTGCTGGGTGAGGAGCTGGCTGCAGGGCAGGGCTCCCAGGGTTCCAGTGAGTGGGGTTGTGTCTGGCTGGTGAGCAGTCACCAGAGCTGTGCTCAGGGCTCAGTCCTAGAGCTGCTCAACATATTTATCAAAGGTATGGAAGCAGGAGTTGAATGCATACTGGGTGCAGTTCTGGGCCCCGCAATTGAAGAAGGATGTCAAGGTCCTTGAATGCTTGTAGAGGAAGGCAAGAAAGCTGATAAATGGCTGGAGTGCCTGTCCTGTAAGGAGCAGCTGAGGGCTTTGTGCTTACCTAGTTTGGAAAAAAGGAGGCTGAGGGGTGACTTCATTGTTCTCCTCAGCTTCCTGTGGAGGGGAAATGCAGAGGGAGGGGCTGTTCTCTGTTCTGGTGGCCAGGGATATGATGAGAGGGAATAGTTCAAAGCTGCCTCAGGGAAGGTTTAGGCTTGACATTAGGAAGCATTTCTTTACTGAGAGAGGGTTCAAACACTGGAATAGGCTCTCTAGAGAGGTGGTCAGTGCCCCAGGCCCTTCTGTGTTTAAGACATCTGGACAATACTCTCAGTAATACCCTTTAACTTTTGGTGAGGCATGAGGTCAGGTGGTTGGATGAAGGTATCTGTAGGTCCCGTCTAAGTAACTATTGCATTCCACTCTATCACTTTCCTGCCCACCTCTGGATTCCCAAGGGAAGCCTTAGGAGTTCAATCACTGTGATGGCCTGTGCTTATATTTTGGGGTGTCTCAGAATGATTCGTCTTCATTTCCCTTTTAGCTGCCCAGTGAGGCACAGGTGTGGCTGTGTTTCTTGTTTCCATGTCTGTGAGCAGCTGTTCTTGCAGGTTAATGAGTTGTTGCTTTGCCTTGCACAGGGCCCAGCCCAGTTATTGATCTCAAGGCAGAATCCATTGGTGTGACTTCTGTCACCTTAGAATGGGTGGTGAATGACAGCGCTTCTGACTCCTACACGTACAGGATAGAGGTTGTCAATGGTACATTTGTGAAGAACGTGATATCCAATGAAACCAAAGCAGAAATTACTGGATTAATCCCTGGGACACTGTACAACTTCACAGTATTTGCTGTAGCAGCTGATAATAAGACAGAAGGAGAAGGAGTGTCCATAGACCTGTATACAAGTAAGTCACATCCTGCAAGTTTTGCATCCCTGTTCCTGATGGTTTGTGCTTTGCTGTGCAGGACAGGGCTCTGCCCACCTGCCTGAGGTTGTAACTTAATAGGAGCCTTACCTGGGCCAGATGCAAAGAATGAGTGGTTCATGTGTAGAAGAAACATAGCCTTGATTTATTTATTTACTTATTAACCACCAAACTCCCTCTGATCCCCTAAAACCCCATAAACCACAAAATCCTCCACAACATCAACTAAACCAAAAACCCACCAAACTGAAATTGCCTGCATTGCCAACCACACCCATTCCTTTTCTGTCCACCTTTCTGGATTCCCTGGGAGCTCTGCTTCAGTGGTGACCAAAGCTTCTCCTTTGAAGTGTCAAAGGGAGGTAAATGCCACTCAGAATGGCTTGTCTTCAGTTCTCTCTTAGCTGTTCACTGGTGCAACAGCCTCCAGGAGTGCCTGGTGATGTTGTTGGGGTACTCCTGCGCTCTGGACCCCATGAGTGGTGTGAGGGAAGTGAAGCCCTGGTGTGGCTGTGTTTCTTGTTTCCATGTCTGTGAGCAGCTGTTCTTGCAGGTTAATGAGTTGTTGCTTTGCCTTGCACAGGGCCCAGCCCAGTTGTTGATCTCGAGGCAGAATCCATTGGTGTGACTTCTGTCACCTTAGAATGGGTGGTGAATGACAGCGCTTCTGACTCCTACACGTACAGGATAGAGGTTGTCAATGATACACCTGTGAAGAACGTGATATCCAATGAAACCAAAGCAGAAATTACTGGATTAATCCCTGGGACACTGTACAACTTCACAGTATTTGCTGTAGCAGCTGATAATAAGACAGAAGGAGAAGGAAATTCCACAGACCTGTATACAAGTAAGGAAATGGTGCTTCCAATTGCAAGTAACTGTGCTGTTTGCACCAAATTGCTGTTCTTTCTTACTTTGGGTTTCACGCTTCATCCTGTTTCTCGTTGTGACATTGCTTTTTTGCTCCAGCTGTGTGCACACATGAATGCAGAGGGCTTTGCAAAAGGACTGATATTGTCTCTGTGCTTGCATGTGCCTCCTGTAAATCAATTATTTCATCAGTATATCTGTGCAAGACTATGTAGAGATCCAGCTGCTACCACAGCATGACTTTTCCTAGACACTTGAGGTCTGTGTAGACCCCTCACAACATCTCTGGGAGTGGGTTGCCACAGCTTGTACCAAAAGATGTGGTGTGCAGGGATGTGGTGCCACAGTTACTGAGGCTTTTTTTTTCCTTAAAGATTGTTTTGAGCTCTTTGTAGAATCTGTGGCCTGAGGTACCTGTAGGCTGTGACTGACTCACTTCGTAGGGTTGCATTATCAAGTGTGGTGCCAATCTTGTTGGCTTTTTACCAGGGCACCTTTTTCCCAGACTAAATAGATGGGCTAGGAGTAGACACTACTTCTGTGTGTAGCTCAGAAATGCAAAGAGAACAAGCAATGTCCCTACAAAGCAATTTAGAGGAGTGTGTCCTGGAGCTGCTACTGAGTCCGTTAACTTGTCTAAGCTGCCTGAAGTGAGTCTTATCTGTCTGGAATTGGTGCTGAGTCCGGCTTGCAGACAAAACCCCCTAAGGTATGTCAGCTGTAGGACCTGTTCAGCGGCTCATTTCTTTCTCCTGGTATTGAGGAGAGCTTAGGCTGAAGGTCTGAAATTGAGACTCATGGGCTCAATTTTGAGTTAACACACCAAGATCAGCTTGGACTGTTTCGTTCCTTGATTTCCGTCTGTTTCTCTGTCTGGAAAACCACTGTGCAAACAAGTAATTGTTGCATATGAAATGAAATAGAATATCCCCTCCTATGACCTTTCCAGAGATGCCTCAGCATGAATGCCTAAAACAGGGAAGTGACGCTTGGTTCCAAGTGATGCTCATTCTGTGTGGAATAGGGAAATGTGGTTGTGGCTCTTCTTTCTTTATTTCTGTTTTTGACAGGTTTTTGCTTTGCCTTTCACAGGGCCCAGCCCGGTTGTTGATCTCGAGGCAGAATCCATTGGTGTGACTTCTGCCACCTTAGAATGGGTGGTGAATGACAGCGCTTCTGACTCCTACACATACAGAATAGAGGTTGTCAATGGTACAAATGATACACCTGTGAAGAGCGTGATATCCAATGAAACCAAAGCAGAAATTACTGGATTAATCCCTGGGACACTGTACAACTTCACAGTATTTGCTGTAGCAGCTGATAATAAGACAGAAGGAGAAGGAGTGTCTATAGACCTATATACAAGTAAGTCACAGTTTATTGCATTGCTATTGCTGGTGGTCAGTGCTTTGCTGTGTAGCATGAGGCTCTGCCCCCCCCAGGGGTTTTAATTTAAGACTGTTACAGGCAGAGGTGATGACTCCATCCTGGAGCTGGAGATGGGCAATCTCCAAGTATCAGATGTTAGTGTAGAAGCAGAATTGCCCTGGTAGAAAGCTGTTGGTAAATCTTGCTCCAAGACTGTCAGTGCAGAGAAAAGACTTTTCTCTGAGCACTGATCTCTTGCAATTTTGGAAAAGGGGCATTTGCATTTGTTTCCTAGAGTATGGGGGGCCTGAGATTCTCATTTTAAGGGGCTCCCACAAAGAGCATATTGTGCCAGGTGAACCTGTCTGATTTGGGAGCCTATAGCTGCCATTGTGGTGCAGCCAGAAGAGAGATTCAGGCACTGGTAGATCAGGAGAACTCCTTTGGTCATCCAGCACTTTGCCATGTTGAGTATTAAAAGTCTTGACGTGTGGTGTGGGAGGGACCATTTTGGAGCTGGCTTCCAAGGCAGTAGCCCAGCCTGATCATTCCACAGAGTGCATTTGAAGGAAAATTAATGACTGCTCTTGTAATTTGTTTTTTCCTAAAATGTGCATGCATGTATGATCCCAGCTGACCAGTCAATGCCCAAAAGTCTCCTCTGTGCTGACTGTAATGGCTAATTGCCATCTTTTAAAGATGCAGAAAAACTAGAGGGCTGGAGACAGTGTCACCAGAGGGTCTGGAGATGGTTTCTCTTCTATGGGAGTGAAGTGCAGGGCATGAGGATTGGAGCAGAGTTTCTGGTTCATCACTGCTAATCCTCCCCTAGTGATATTTCATTTTCCGTGTATTTTTCTGTACAGAGTTGCACCACTGGCATCTTTGCCCTCCCCTCTTCTCTCCTTGCTGCCTACCTTTTTGGATTGGCAGGTGATACCTTGTAAGTGGTGGTACTGAGCTGGCCTGTTGCCTTTCCTGTGAAAGGAAAATGAGTCATGGTTGAGATAGCACATTCTCAATTTCCTGTTACCCAGCTATTAATGCCAAAGCCTCCAGGAGTGCCTGGTGATGTTGTTGGGGTGCTCCTGCGCTCTGGACCCCATGAGTGGTGTGAGGGAAGTGAAGCCCTGGTGTGGCTGTGTTTCTTGTTTCCATGTCTGTGAGCAGCTGTTCTTGCAGGTTAATGAGTTGTTGCTTTGCCTTGCACAGGGCCCAGCCCAGTTGTTGATCTCGAGGCAGAATCCATTGGTGTGACTTCTGTCACCTTAGAATGGGTGGTGAATGACAGCGCTTCTGACTCCTACACGTACAGGATAGAGGTTGTCAATGATACACCTGTGAAGAACGTGATATCCAATGAAACCAAAGCAGAAATTACTGGATTAATCCCTGGGACACTGTACAACTTCACAGTATTTGCTGTAGCAGCTGATAATAAGACAGAAGGAGAAGGAGTGTCCATAGATCAGTATACAAGTAAGTCACAGTTTGTTGCATTGCTGTTGATGGTTGTGTGTATTTTGCTGTGCAGCACAAGGCTCTGCCCACCTGCCCATGGCCTGAAATTTAATAGTGTTGCAGGCAGGCAGAGGTGCTGTGCTTTGCCTTCCTGCAGAGATGTTTGTGTGAAAGCGACATGGACTTCTTTGGAAAACCACAGTAAAACAAACACCTGAAAAACAGTGATTGTTGAAGTTGGTTACCAAGGCCTGTGACACAGTTAACTCTTCCCAGGAACTTTCTCTCTGGCCTGGGATTTTTGTGGGTGCATCTGTTACCTTCACTTCTTGGAGGATCGAGCCCTCAGAACATTCTTTTAAAGGGCTCTCTTATAGAGATACTGTGATCTGGGGCCCTGTGGCTGGAGCAGAATTAGCTTTAGATAACACTGCCTCCGGAGTGCATTCATGGCATGACCTAGGCAAGCTACTCCTTTGCCACCTTTCATCACCTCTGTTCCTCTTTCAGTGATATTTGAAGTTCCTTACCTTTTGCTGTACACAGATGGACCACCACCTCCTTTCTCTTGTCCCCCTACAGCCTTGTATCACTCCTGACCACATCTCTGAATTTCTGAGCAAAATCCTGGGAGCTCTGGCATTGTAATGATGTGTACTGCTTTAGAGTGTCAAAGGGAGATGAACTCCACTCAAAGTTGCGTTCCATCAGTTCTCTCTTAGCTGTTCACTGGTGCAACAGCCTCCAGGAGTGCCTGGTGATGTTGTTGGGGTGCTCCTGCGCTCTGGACCCCATGAGTGGTGTGAGGGAAGTGAAGCCCTGGTGTGGCTGTGTTTCTTGTTTCCATGTCTGTGAGCAGCTGTTCTTGCAGGTTAATGAGTTGTTGCTTTGCCTTGCACAGGGCCCAGCCCAGTTGTTGATCTCGAGGCAGAATCCATTGGTGTGACTTCTGTCACCTTAGAATGGGTGGTGAATGACAGCGCTTCTGACTCCTACACGTACAGGATAGAGGTTGTCAATGGTACATTTGTGAAGAACGTGATATCCAGTGAAACCAAAGCAGAAATTACTGGATTAATCCCTGGGACACTGTACAACTTCACAGTATTTGCTGTAGCAGCTGATAATAAGACAGAAGGAGAAGGAGTGTCCATAGATCAGTATACAAGTAAGTCATGGTTTCTTGCATGCCTGTTCCTGGTGGTCTGTGCTTTGCCTTGGAGCACAGGGCTCTGCCCACCTGCCCAGGGTTTGAAATACAATGTTATGTTAGGCAGAAATGCTGCCCACAGCCTACCTAGAGTCAGCAATGGTAATGTGTGGAAGGGGGTTCTGTGCAGGGGGTTTTGTTGCCCTCTGTTTTCTCTGGGTGAAGCCCTCAGCTTCTCATTTGGAAGGCCTCCCACAGGCTGTGCATCCTGCCTGGAGAGCTTCCCCTGGATGGAGGGTCCATGGATGCAGCTGATCTTGGCCAGCATTGGATGGTGTGGCTGTCAGCCCTGCTACTTTGCTCAGCTCATCATCAGATAGGAGAAGGCTGAGTTACTTCTACATTCCTCATGTTAGGCATTGTGACTGTTTTCCTCTTTCTTGTGATCATGTGCTGCCTTGTCCTTTCCTTTTTTTTGTCCCATTTTGACTGAGGTGAAATGAACCCAGAGCTCCTGAGTGGGTTTTCCAAAGGGGCTCTGGGATGAACTTGGACAGTTACTGGTACTCTGAAAGTGCTGCTTCATTGAGTGTTTCTGCAGTCTTCTCATCACTCTCACAGAGCCCAGCATTTTTTCCTTATTGGGGTAGAGTTTGCTGGTCTCTGACATTTCCCATGGAGCACTGATGATACTTCATCTAACTTTTCCTACAGGATAGAGATCAAAAGTCATGACTCCTCTAGAAACCAGGCATCCATTGCCACCAGGTGTCAGAGATGTTGTTCCAGGGTTTGTCTGTTATCTCCTATAATTTCACCATTTTTGTAGGAGTAGCTGACAGTGTTACTGAAGGAAAAAAAATCTATAAAATGCAGTAGAAATAAGTCTCAGTCAGATCTTTGTTTACTAAATCTGTTTCTTCTGATACACAACTGTGCTTCTCCTTAGTTTCTTAAAATAATACCCATTCTTACAACAAAATAATTTAATAGATGAGTCTATAACCCTGTATTTGAAAGTACCAAATACTTCCTTACCGAGAGAGAAAATAAATTTGATGTGTGTTTTAATTGTAGATTTGTAAGTGTTTTGGTCCTGGAGGCCAAGTTTTACAAGTTGTTTCGTTTAGAGGAACCTTTCTTCCCAGTGTTTCTGCTACATTACTTTTTAAGTATCTTTCTGTATCTGGTCATAAGGTTGTAGTTTTTATATCATGTCCAAGAAGACTCTCACCCAAACTGACTTGTTATAGTTGCTGCTTTTAAGGATGGCTGCTGTTGTGCTCTTAATGGACAGAGATAGTAAACTAATTTTCTTATTTGTTGGCCACTAAGAGTTTTACATAATTATAGAGGGATTTAGTGGCAGTCTACATACTACTGTAAAAATATTCTTAGAGTAGTATGTTAGAGTTGAACAGTATTTTGAAGATGTTGCTAATCTTGGTAGATACTCAGCCTAAATTTTTCCAGTAACCCTGTCTGTAGAGGAGGTAAAGAGCACAGAACTGGTCTGTATACTGTGTTTAGTTGTCTTCCTCATAGGGTAACAAGTTCTTGTGTAGGTGCCATGTAGGCATCTTTTTAAAAGGGGAAGGGAATACTAAAATTTTAAAAGCATTTATAAACATAACATACAATTAGACAGCTTTTTCTATTAAGGGCAAGGCTTGATTTCTCACTCCTCCTTTTTTGTTATTCTTTTTTCTTTTGGCAGTAACTGTCTCTGTGAATTCACTTCAGTGTGAGCCAGTGGCCAAGCAGCCTTTCCTAATGCTGAAGTGGAAATGTCCTTTTGGTAACAACTCTGGCTTCAGAGTCAAAATATATAATGCAAGTACTTCTGAGGTAGTAAGAGAAGAATTGGCTCCGCACTGCACTGTAGAAGGCTTTGAGCAAACCTTCCAAACAGCACATTTAAATTTTTTCAGCACCTATAATGTTACTATCATAACTCTTCCAAATGGCTTTGAAAGCTCTCCAGTGGACAAGTTGTGTCACACCAGCATTACTGGTAAGCATTAAGATCTGAGCATGAAAGATACTTGTGGGACAAAAATAATTAACTTCATGATTGCAGAATACCAGACTTGGTATGCACTACATTATCAGCCTACAGATTGTGAATAAAACACTATATTAATTCATAGTCTAATGTGATGCACAATAAATATGCATTATGTGAACAGTGTTGGTATCACAGCCTTTTCTTGTTTGGAAAACTTTTATCAGTGCTTAATGTACGAAAAAATATTTTTGTTGGCAGACCCACCTCCTCCAACCGAAGTTCCTTCAGTCAAGGCCGTCAGTCACAGCTCATTGTCTGTTGAATTCTCTGATTTTGATTCACTGAATGGGCCATTAGAAGCCTATGCGATAATGATTACAACAGAAGATCAAAGTAAGATGTTTATGATATTATTGTGTAGCTGAAACAATTTACCAGGCAATGTTTTACACTCTAAATAGGTGTTAAACAGATAAAGCTAAAGAAAAGGCAGACTCTGAATTTTCAATCACTTTTCAGAAATCATGAGGCAGATACCTTGCTTGCTTGAAGTCAGGTCACTACTTCTTTTCAGAAGGTGCCTGTTTTCATTCAGTCTTTTCCTGCCTAACTTAGCTTTGTACATAAATGTCATATGTATTGCCCTTCGGTTGTTTCCACCTTGATTTGCCAGTGATTCCCTTCCCCAAGATTGTGTAGTATCCTTTCTTTCCCCACAGAATAATTTTCAGATCAGTTAAATAGAAGCAGCTTTGGAATATGGAATGTTTTTCCTCCTTCCTTCTTCAGCTGAAAGATGCCTGCAGTAGGGTCTTAAAAGAAAAAAAAGCTTTTTTCCTGATTTTACGCAAAACACTTTAACTAAGGGAGATGGGATGTGGGTTGAAGGCTTGAATATCATTGACAGCTTTAATGGAAGTTAAATGCCATGGAAAACTAGAGGGTAGCCTATCAGACTGGTCTATTTAAAGCATCAGAACTGAGACCTGTCCCTGATAGGTGAATGTCTAGTGATATCATTAAAATAAGGAACTTAGTTTTGCAGCATAGGTTCCACTTGAACAACTGCTCATTTTTGCCAGTGCACTGGAGGAATAAGGCACCTGATGGAGACAGTTTCTGATGAGTGGGAGTTGAGATTCATGCTTATCATTTGTTAAAACCCTGGAAATTCACTTTACAGAATTTTGATTATAGATCTTCCTTCAGTGGTTTTCCATGCAATACACATCCAAGAAATGTATGTTTATGTGGGTGTATATATGTATATATATATATATATGTTACATCACATCAGTGCAGAAAATTCCTATTTTTCACATGCCTACTCAGCTGCCCCAGAATTGCTGATTTGAATGCCAGTCTCTTGCCTGCAGCTCTGCTTGTAACTTCAGCCAGTCCTGGTTAGTCACAAGGATATCTGATGCATTCTTCTATGTGGTTTGGATTGGAAGGTATTCAAGGAGGACTTGTAGGATGTGACTGAGAGAAATAAGGGAGGAACATTTGTAATTTACAGTGAATGCTTTGATGGGAGCAGAAGACAACCTTACAGCCAAGCATCTCTTCAGCCTTATTGTTGAAATAGCAGAAATATTCTTGAGATGTGTTTCTCTGTTCTAAACCAGTCATGGTTACCTTTAGGATAGATAGAGGGGACTTTATTCTGTTGTGTAAGAAATAGTGTCTAAGACTGTTTGAAATGTCATAGGATGGTATTCAAGGCATCTACTAGGAGCTGCAGGTATAACTAGGGATGTACATCCTGTTGGAATGGAAACTAGGGACAAGACAGGACATAATATATCTCAGGTAGCATTGAACACCCATTTCTAAGCAGCTGAGTTAATTAACCTCATCTGCTTTTAATAAGACCAAGTCAGTGCTTTAGAAGAGTCTTGCACCCTGTTGCTGCAGAGTTACAGTACAGGAAAGCTTTGCTGCTGGTGGTAGATCACCCCTTGTCTGTACAGCTCTAGAAAACTTACCAAAGCTTTTCCACCTTTCAGAGCCTCCTGCAAGGCTTTCCTCCTTCTCCTTTTTAAAGGTGAATTCAATATTATGCCCACTTTTAGAAGGACCTTTTAGCTTTGTAAAGGCAGTCAGTAGGCAGCAAACTTCTGTCAAATGAGTGAGATTTTTCGTCCTCCCTTAAAACTGGCAAGATTTGTCAGTTGGCTTGCTCTTGAGTTGTTGGGACAACTGGTAAATTGAGTTTGTTTATTATCTCTTGGGTTACATGTGCCTCAACTGTATAATTGCCTCAAGGTTCTAGAGTTCATCTTCTATAAGAACAGACACTGTAAAGTGGTGCTGTTCAGCAAATGGTGTCCTGTTTGTCACTGCTCACTGTGGTTGCCTGTTCTCAATCTTCTGAAGAGGAAATTGTTCTGATCATTGTTTTGTCCAGTTCTTGTCTCTGTCAAGGAAAGGCAGAAATTACCTCTTTCATCTCTTACAGTTTAGATGTGAGTCATCTTGTAGGATAGAACAAGGTCAGGACAAGATTAGTGCCACCCTGAATGAGGCTTGATGCTGTTTGGGTAACGCAAATACTGATGGGTTTTTTCTACACCATTTGCATTTTACTCTCTACATACAAGAATTGATAGAACACATATGGAAATCGCTGACTTGGCTGGTGAAGTCTGTCCACGAGGGTGCCTGGTTGTAACACTCATGTACTTTTATTCAGAAGCTCCACTATATGTGGTAGAAGTAAAACCAATAGCAAATTAAAACAAGTAACACTGGGGAGAGGTGGTCCAGTAGATAGCACTGCAGTAGAAGAGGTTTCTGAGATTATCTGTTGCCCTCAGCCTTTCATTTCAAGCAGTACTCGTGGAGGAATGACAACTGTTGTTAATGTGACCATCTCAGCCACTGTGCCAATTGATACAAAACCAGGAGATGAATTATATCCATATTCTTGTTGTTTCCTGAAGGTTCTGAGTCTTTGAAGTCTAAATTGAACAACACGTACAAAGATTTCAAGAAAAAGAAGACAACTGCCTATGTTACGTATGTCATAAAAACAGGGCAGGCAGAATCACATTCTTCCTGTTCTCAGAATGATAAAAACATCATTACTGTAGGCAAGGGAAACACAATGTATGGCTATGAAAATGGACCATTGATCCCTCTTCGTTCATACAGGTATTTATTTCAAATCACTCTTAAGTTTTGTGCTGTTGAAATCTAGAAGATCATCTAATGGAAAGATTACAGATCTTGCTAAAGGCTGTTAAAACCCTGTAATGTACCTGGTTTTGTTTTTTTCTTATTCTTTCCTTTTCAACAGGGCATGTGTTGCAGGTTTCACTAATATAACCTTTACGGACGACATGATTGAGGGCGAAGATAGTTATGTATCATTTTCACCGTGTTCTGAACCGGTCTTACTACCCCAGGATCCAGGTATAGTTAATGTCAAATATAGGACAGGCGGCTTGGCACATACACGGTGTGTGGAGAGTCCTTAATTATGGCAAGTTTCATAATATCAAAACACCTGTTGGTTTCTCTGTATGAACTGTTTCTAGCTTTGCAGTGGCACTGCTCTGTAAATTCATACCTTGCTAGTTCTGTGGGTGCCTTTTTTCCACTGCAGGAGTAGCCAAAAGTCATGGCATGCTAAAAGGAATTGGATGACACAGTGAGACTTTGGTGTAGCAGCAAGTAGCAAATAGCAACTGATGGTCCCACAGCTCTGTTAAACTAGAAGCAGGTGTATTGAAATGCAGATACTGTTCCTTTGATCCCAATTTTATAGTAATTTAACACCCTCTGGTGGTTATTCTTAATGAGATTTCAATACTGGTACTGCCAGAGGACAGTAAAGACAAGATATTTTAGTAGAGAGAAGCATGCTTGGTTGTCACTTGCAAGGCTCTGCTGTAGCATGTTGATTCAGTTAGAAGTTACTGAAGAGGACAATGAGTAATACTTTTTCTCTTTTATCAGGTATTATTGCTGGAGTGGTTATTGGATGCCTCTTGGCTATCTTGGCTGTAGTCGCTGTAGGGGGGTTCATATTCTGGAGAAGAAGGAGGTAATGTGTGTTTGTTGTTGTATTGGTTGTGTTGAGGAGCGCCAGTGTTTCACTTCAGTATCTTTATCCTAATGAGGGCTCTCTCTGTCATGATGCAAGGCTGTCAAGATGTTGTAAAATACATTGTATTAAAATATTGTTTGTATGTTACAGATTAGAGCTGAAGTATCAAACCACTTGTTTAATAACTTTAAGCGCATAGTTACAAACTAATGAGTTGAGAAGAGCTAGACAAAATAGAATTTAAATCATAGAACACATTTATAGAAACATAGAATGGCTTGGATTTTAAGGGACCTTCAAGATCATCCAGTTCCACCTCCCCTGCCATGGGCAGGGACACCTCCCTCTAGTCCAGGTTGCTCAGAGCTCCATTCAGCATTGCCCGGGATGGGGCATCCACAGCTTCTCTGGGCAACCTGTGCCAGTGCCTCACCATTCGTGAATATTGATGAAGTTATTCAGTCACAAGTGAGCAAACATCTCAAATTATTGTGAAAAAAGTAATTGGGTGTAATTGTACCTTAGATAGTTTGATTTTAAATTATCCGTCAGTCATTCTTTTTAATTGCTTGGTGACCTGTCACATGAAACTTCTATTCTGGAATTTCCAGAAGCTGATGAGTTTGAGCTAGTCTCTCAGTTTCCAATCTTGTTCAAATCATCTGGGATGTAAGAGTGCACAAAGGCTTTTTCCTGCTTCTGACCATGTAGTACCTCTTTTATGTGGGGTTAGGCGTCACCTTAGTCCAGTTTTCTTAGTTGCTTTGATTAACTGTTGTTATTTTTACAATTGTGTCCAATAGCTGTGTACAACCATGGGAAGAGCTTTCTTTAAAGCTAGCACCATTTCTTTTCATTCAGCTACCACTGAATGACTGACACATCACTGTTGAGCACTTTCTGTAGGGATTCTGGGAGTAGCAGCAGTTTTCCTGAGATATCAGTTAGTGGTAAAGGTCCCTCAGTTGTACATCTTCCACCAAAGTATGTGGTTTGTGTCCAGGCTTTATACTCTGGTTCCAACAGAATGAAGCAGTCCCATTGCGCAGCATCACCAAAAGAAGGATGAATTTTTTTTTTTTTTTTTTTTTTTTTTTTTTTTTTTTTTTTTTTCTGGGTGTAAAAGTTTGCCTCAGGACTTTGGGTTTGTTTTTGTTTTTTTTTCAAGAATAAGATGCTTTAAAAGAAATTGTTCTCAACCGGCACAGGAAACAGATAAGAAATCTCATATAAATTCCATTGGGTTCTACTGTAAACCTATTGTGTGTTTTCTTTCACCTTATAGGAAAGATAAAAGAAATACTGAAGTGTCTTTTTCTCCAATTAAGTAAGTCCATATCTTTTCTCATGGTATTTTCTGACCTCAAGTGATATTTGCCAAAATTACTTAGAACTCAGATTCTTGTTTTCTGCGCAGTTTAACTCTGAAGTATTAGTTCCTCATGGAACTGAAAGACACCAGCATGCAGACTAAAAATGATCATGTTGATTGAGACTTCTAGAGCCACCACAGGGATTTGAGTGCTCACTTCATTAATCACTATTAGACACACATGGTTTTGAAAAACAGGATGTTTGAATGAAACACAGGCTTCGTGCACATTGAGGAAACAATCAGAATTGTTGATAAAATGCAAAAAGGCAAAATACATTCTGTGATTTGAAATTTTCTTTTTTTTTTAATGACTACTTTGTGCTGAGCATTCATCCAGATAATGTTGTGATTGTAAAAACTGGCCATGGAGGGAGTAACCACAATGTATTGGAAGTCACAGGCACTGCAACTGAATTGTGTATTGGTTCTGGTTTTTGTGCTGGTGGAAAGCCATGGCCAGAACATCCCAGGGAATCCCACCTCTGTAGACTTGATGGTTGGCATAAAATACACCAGGGAATGGGGTCAATCCAATGGGAGTAAGCAGCTGGCTGACACCTTGTGTGATGTTCCTCTCCTGAAGGATGCACTGTTCTCGCCTTGATTTAACAGAGCAGTTAAATGCTATGCTTGGTACCCTGTCCCCTGTAAGTGCATTATTTTGTGGCTGCAACTAACAGTCATGCTTTCAGTCTTAGATTCACATAATGAAAAATACAACTGCATGTGTCTAATCAGCCTTTTTTTCTTCCCCTCACCCTCTCCTGAAGAATCAAGAAGTAAGTAAAGCATACTTTCTAACACATTAACTGAATTAATTCATGGTGTATTTACCTAACACCAGTTGCTGACACATGGCTTTTCTCATTTTAGATCAAAAATTATTAAAGTGGAGAACTTTGAGTCATACTTTAAAAAGCAGCAAGCTGACTCCAACTGTGGTTTTGCTGAAGAGTATGAGGTATGTGCCCTCAGTGGGGAGAGAGCTTCATGACAAATATTTTTGGAAAGACAAATCATCTTTCCTATGAAGCATGTACAAAGCTTACTGAAGGAGAATAGAAGGGTCTTTTTTTATAGAGATGATTAAATTGTATGTACAGCCTTCCCTTCCCTTCCCTTATGCAGCTCCAAATTTAGTTGAAGTGCATGATAAATACTTCCTGCCCTGAATTATTATCTCTGACTGTGGGCATGTAGCATGGGCTACTTGTCAGAGCTCTCACCAGCAAAATTTTTGCCCTAGTCATGTACAGACTTAGCCTAGGGGACACTGTATAATTTCTCTGCTCTTCAGTTTTCTCATCTTGGGTTGTTTTGGGGGTTTTTATTCATATCAAGACAGGTCTGTTGCTAATCTCACTGACTTCTTTAGTGCATGGGTGTGATTTGGAAACCACACCTGTGAATAGCTCAGTCAGAGAAACAGCAATTATGATTTACTTACTGACCATAAGAGTTTTTCTATGAAATGTGCTAAAGCTCAGTTGTTGTTAGGAACAAAGGACAGGAAGGAAGTGTCAGGGAGGATTCTGTGTTGTCGTGTCTGCTATTAAAGGCTCTCATTCTGTTTCTCATCTCCTCAAAGCTATTAATTGACTTTCTTCTTCAAATTCTGTCTCTTTGTACTTCACAGGTGGGTGCTCCACCTTGCCTTCCTCTCAGATTTTGCTTCCTTCTGTTGGTTCATGATGTGTTTGCTCTTCTCTCCCTGTAATGCCTGCAGAGCTTATGCAGTAGTTCCCTGCCTTGGGGACAGAAAGAGCTGGCATTGATACCAGTGTGTGTTTCCACAAAACTGTTTCCAGGCTTTTAAAGTCTATCTATGGGTTTTAAACATGCTGCTATTCCTACATTCTGTATTAATCCCTTCTCTAAAAGATTTGCCAGTGTCACCTTCCCACTCTGTAACAAGATGATTTTTATTGACATTTATCCCAGTTTATCATGCCTACTTTTACAGCACAGACACAAGTGTTTGGACTACTTTTCTATTTCTTTTGTTTCTGTATGATTGCTAAACTGGCACCAGGTGCTCATGAATCCTCTTTTTATTGTAGGAACTCAAGTCTGCTGGTGTTCATCAGCCCAAATTTGCTGCTGAACTTCCTGAGAACAGGGGGAAAAATAGATACAACAATGTCTTACCATGTAAGTTATTCTCTTTGGATTTGCATCTTCTACTGGTTGAGTTTTTAAGTGAAAACCGTTGGGTTTGGCTAATCTGGCTTTAATAGTACCCAGAGGTTTCAAGCTTCTTTAAAGAAATTTCCTTTAACTAAATAACTTTAATTTTCCATTTGTGAGAAAAGTGCAATCCAGGTTGAAAACACAAATGGATAACAGTTGACCACAGACAAATAAATTTGCAAGCTATGAGAAATATTAAGACCCTGCAGGCCAGCTTTGCAGATGAAGTAAGAGTTTAAGCCCTGTCAAGCTGCCTGTGGGCATCCCAATGTAGCAGAGAGTCAGAAGTAATTGAAAAGTGAACAGTGACAGGTACTTAAGGATACTTTGGAGGAAAAACATCAGCTGCCATGGCAGCAGGAGACAAATCACTTATTTTTATCCAGTAATTAAAACAGTAGTAAATCTTGTGTTGGATTAAAAATATATAAATTGGCAGTACTAAACCATGTTTAAAACCAAAATGATCTGTGTTTCTTGAGTGGTTATCCTGGCCACTCCTTTTTCTGAAGGCTACTGCTATTTATGATTCCTAAGGTTATATTCTTATTCTTAAAATGCACATTGAAAACCTTTTTTTTTAGAAACCAAGAATTAGATAAAAAATATTGTTCTGAAGGTTCCAGTTCAAAAATTCATAATTGTCTTTTCCTTTTTTTCTTTCTGCAGATGATATTTCTCGTGTTAAACTTTCAAATCAAAGCTCTGGAACTGGTGACTATATTAATGCAAACTATATGCCTGTAAGTGCTTCATTAGCTGAAATGAATTATAATGTGTATTTTTCTGATGTAAGCATAAGGAAGGGCTCATAATGATATTTAAAATCTTAAAAGCTCTTATTTCTCACTGATGTTGTGTGTATATATATACACATTTATTTTTGTTTTTTCTTCTTAGGGCTATAACTCAAAGAAGGCATTTATTGCTGCACAGGGTCCATTACCCAATACTATAGAAGACTTCTGGCAAATGATTTGGGAAAAGAGTATCTACTCTATTGTTATGTTGACAAAATGTGTGGAACAAGCTCGGGTATGTTGTTATCAATACTGAGTTGTCTCTTGAAGGCAGCTGCATCTCTTGATTTTGTTCTTACCTTAGTGGCTTGGAGACTGGCCACTGTCTTTTAGCAATGATCCTCTTGGTGGAAGACTGTTTTCTAAATTTAAAAAAGTACAATTATTTTGGTTTTGTTGTTTGTGGGGTTTTTTTGTTTTTTTTTTTTTTTTTTTTTTTTTTTTTTTTTTTTTTTTTTTTTTTTTTTTTTTTTTTTTTTTTTTTTTTTTTTNTTTTTTTTTTTAGCTTTTCTGTATTTTATATCTGCTGACTACCAGAATAGATTCTCAGGAGGGTTGTGGAATCACTGTCATTAAGGGTGGGTTCTTCTCTCTAAAGAATGATTTTGGTAGATCTTCTCTTGCCCTGGAATAGCCCCTGAGAAGAGTGACATGCTTTCTAGCCCTGCTTCAGCTGGTATGTTATGTAAAATTGTGTTGTGTTATTAAAATAATCACACATTGCTGTGTGTGATGTGTCTAACTTTGTAACTCTTTTCTTAGACAAAATGTGAGCAGTACTGGCCAGACAAACAACCCAAGAGCTATGGTGACATTATTGTGACAATGGTCTCAGAAGCTGTCCTTCCAGAATGGACAATAAGGGACTTCACTGTAGAAAAGGTGAGGACTGCCTTGATTGTTGGTTGTTAGTGTGTAAATAACCTTGTGCTTATGCAGATACCTGTAATATCTTCTGGACCAAAAAATTAGCCTCATCAGCAAATACAATGCAGTAGATATGAGCTTGGAGTAAAGTAAAAGTACAAGGAAATTATTTCAAAGTATTCTCTACCTTAGCAGAAGGAAGAGGGAAACTGGAATATCACTGGTCAAATCACCGCACAGTTGTAACAGGCATCTTTGATGAAGCTGAGCTTGGCCTAATACATGTTTCAGGAAGCCAACTGTTACTCCTCTGAAGCCTGTTTTCATTGTCTTTTTTCTTAGTTTTCTAATGTCTACTCTTCCTGCAGTCCAACACCCCTGAGAGCCACACTGTGCGCCAGTTCCATTTCACCTCCTGGCCAGATCATGGTGTGCCAGAGACAACAGACCTTCTCATCAACTTCAGGCACCTTGTCCATGAGTACAACAGCCAGAATCCAGTGGACTCTCCTACTCTGGTGCACTGCAGGTAGGAAGAAGATGTTTCTGTTAGACACACTTTTGTCTTGTGGTTTTTTAGAGTCAGTTCCATTTCAGTGGGATAAAACCAAAGTAAATCTTTGTGTATAAGGACACGGGCTATTTACCTTGCCAAACTAAAACCTTTGCCCGGTGCTTCAGAAACTAGCAGTGCTGTAGGTAGAAAAGGAAGTGATACAAAATGTCATAAGAACAGAGCATCTCTCCTAGCCTGGAAAACTGAGCTGGAAAAGATGTCCTTTCAAGAGCTTGTATATATAATTCGGTGCTCGTGCAAAGCTGAGAAGCCCCCTTTTTGTGGTGGTAAGAGCCACCCTTCTGTGCTGCCAAGACTTTTATTACGCGTGCTGCTGAAATAGTAGGAGGCGTCATCCTGGCTTGCTTGGCTTTTTATCAGGCCAGCAGTGAGCAGGTGGTTGGGAGGAAGCACAAAGAGCCTGTCCTTGTTGTTGCAGCGCTGGTGTCGGGAGGACAGGGACGTTCATCGCCATTGACCGCCTTATCCAGCAGATGGAGATGGAGAACGCTGTGGACGTGTATGGAGTGGTGTACGACCTCCGCATGCACCGACCCCTCATGGTGCAGACTGAGGTGAGCCTCTCTCCCATCCAGCAGCACCTTTCTCAGATGTGCATAATCATCCAGATGTAGCTCTGATTACAGGACAGTAAGATATTAAGGAGTTAAAATTGCTCTTCATTTAAGTTCCCTCCTTCCTGCCTCATCTCTTCTCCACAAAACTAGTTGCAGCCAGGGACCATAGTGCATCCAAGCAATGTCTTTACAGAGTACTTTGTAGGACTGTCATTTGCAGCTGGAAGGAATCAAATCCTGAAGCAGACTTTTTTTGCAGACTAGTTTTACCCATGTGGGTTTTATCCTTTAGTTGTGAGCCAGAATTATCTGGAGCCAAGTGGTCTGTGCATCTTTGCTTTTGTGTTCTGCAGGAATACAGGTATTCCTACAGAAATTACCACTTTGATCCAGAAAGGTGTATGAATTAACTCAAGCTGATTTGAAAAAGGGCTGTAAAATCTCCATCATGAAGGTCTTTTAGGATACTGTTAGGCATGACAGATACTAGCTCTACACAGCAAAACTTGATCCTAGGTTTTTTTTTACTGGGAGGAGTTCATGAGGTCCTTTCTAGCTCTTTTTTCTATAAACTGTATGTCACAGCATATGTCACAGTCAAGATGGCCATGATACACATTGTCACCATAAAATTTCAGAAATCTTCAACCCATACAGAGTAACACCATATCACTTCAGAAGGCTGCAAGCATCTGCCCTTCTTGTTCTTTAGCCCAGCCTTTTATACCACTCATGTTCATGCGTTGCACCTGTGTGCCCTCTGTTCCCTTTGGTGGTTGGTCAGTGCACCTGGGCACTCCATGGCTCGTTGCTTTCAATGCTGTTCTCCTGCTTTTCACAGCTGTACCCATTGGGGATGAGGCTTGACCACAGCCTGGCTCCCAGTTACCACAAACTCTGTACCTACACTATATATTTAAGTTCTAAAACAAGCGCTGTGATAACATTGCAGTGCCCAAACCTGTATTCAAAAGCAGAATTACTTCCAAAATCAGGTATTTTTTAGAAATGTATTTCCATCTCTCTTTCTCCCATCAGGACCAGTATGTCTTCCTAAACCAGTGTGTCATGGATATCATTAAATCCCAGAGAGAGAGGAAAACGGACCTTATCTACCAAAATGTGACAGCAATGGCAATCTATGAAAACTTCACACCTGGGCCAGCCTTTGGGAAGGCCAATGGCTACCATGCATAGTCCAGAAGGAACCCAGTGCCTCGATCCAGGAGATGTTACCTGCCCATAGGAGAGGGAAGTGTCTGACTCGTGTTTTCTGGGATTGTGTGCAGTGTCTCATGTCTGGCTTCTCCAGTTCTGTCTGCATTCAAGGTGTGATCTACAGGAGGGAAAAACACAATGCTGGAGCAGGAGCTGCAGCCTAATGTTAAAAAAAACCCAAACAACAAAACCCAAGCAAAACTTTTTAAAGTTAACAGAGGAATCTTGTTTTTTCTTGGGAATTTAACAGTACTGATAGGTGAAATAGCATTTGTAGTATGAACAGTGAACTAGAGTTTAAATATTAAAATAATAACACAAGCTTTTTATTACAATTTTATATGATTTCATTTACAGACACCAGGCTGGTGGGTTGTTTTAATATATTTAATTATAAGTTTCAGGAACATATTTTATCTACTGTATCTGGTTACTTAGTTAATAGCTATGTGCCTCTGTGATCTATTTTTTTTTCTGTGTTCCTTTTTATTTAAAAAAGGAGTACAAAGGGCTCCTTCAAATGGACATTCATACTTGGAAATTGTGCCTTTTGTAGTTGCTACTCTAGAAAAAAACAGCAGAGATTCTATTTTTGTACTGAAACTCTTAACGAGAACACAGATTTTTAAATAAGGCTTATGTCAAACTTAAATGTAGTTGCACTGTTGGCAGGACTCTCCAGAAGTTTGGAGGTGAGCTTTGTTTTTTGCATTTCACCACAAATATCCCATGCCTTAATGTTTTGGTGCCTCTGCCAGAGGAAAAGGAGTGTGGTCTGTCACTCCGAGCTTTAACTGTAGTTGAAAACAGAGCAAGTGAATCTGTGAATGTGTGTATGGGGGAATGTGTGGGCGTGTGGATGAAGGACAGAATAGCTCCTCCCTCTTCCTGGCTGATATTCCTGTTTTTATACAGTTTATAATGATTTATTTAAAGGTGCAATATATGATTTACTGAATAATGCTCACTCTAATAGAGTTTTTCTCAGGTTGGTGTCTTTTTATCATTGTTGTTGTTTTTCCTCAAATATATAAATCTGTGAAAATGCTGAAACTAAGGTTCCAAGTGTTCAAGCACTCCCAAACGGATCAACTGGCTTTACTGTTTCTACCAAAAGACATTGCACAAAATTCTGCTGTAAAGACAAATTTCTTAGTTGTTTTAGCCATTCAAAACTGAGACACGTCTTACCTGCCTGCATCTCACTGATCCAGTGTAATTGTTTTGTAATTATTTGCAATATACTGCTGCTTTTGTTTTGACTGGTCCTTTTAGAAACTGAAGGAACAAGCAGAATCCCCCATTTGCTGATTTCACAAGTCAAAGATCAGATTGGATTTATTTTGCTGGTACATAACTGTTAGACTTAGGAAGACATTATCAATGAAGGATTTAGGTAATGTGGAGTGGGGAGAAGGTGTGGTTTTTGGTTTTTGCATCGTTGCACTGGTTGCATTGTAGATGAATATGAAGTTTATGAATAATGCTATAGAATAGCTATAAAGCAGGGAAAAAAATCTTATGAAGGTTTAATAACCAGAGTCCCTGGCGTTCTGCTGCTTTTTTGTTGTCATTGTTTTGGGGGTTTTTCTTTGTTTTAGTAGAGTTGTCAGAAAGAGCTACAGATGCTAGGAGTGTATGTGGCTTTACAGTGGAACCTGGCAACCTCACAGGATCCAATATCAGCTGAAGGAGAACATAGCAATTCCTGGTGCACAACTGTAACTTTACAAATATCCTGAGGAATTTTTTACAGCCTGTTGTGAAACTGTGGTGTGCTGTGTGAATAAAACTGGAGGACAAATCACAGTACACTTTTGGTTGTTAGGTTTTGGGGTTTGGTTGTTTGTTTGGTTTTGGGGTTTTTTTTTTTGTTTTGTTTGTTTGTTTGGTGTTTTTTTTTTTTTTGGTTGGTTGTTTTTTTTGTTTTTATGCAGTAGCAGCCACTTGTGGGTTCTTGAATATAATTTTGTTTCTCTTTCTCTGGAAATACTTTAAAAAACCCTCATCATGAGGTTCATGATCCTGCCCAGCTCCATCCAGACTAGCAGCCTACAAAGTGGATCTCTTAGTTGCATTTTTCCTAAGCTGCTGTCAGATGACAAAGATAAACCACTTGGACCAAACAGAACCATTCCAAAAGAACTGGGAGGGAGGAAAGTCTGCCCTTTCCAGTCATGTTATTTTCTTTAACTCTCTTACTCTTTTAATTACTGCACATCTGTGCAAAGCACAGAGCCAGTATTTGTTATTCCAGGTCTCCCAAGAACTTACTGCCTTAGGGTGGCAAGTGCTCTTTTGCTTCGGAAGGCCCTTGTTTTGTATAGCATGGAGGAGAGGGAGATGAGTCTTCCATGCAAGATCATGTTGTTTCTATTCTGTTGCAGCAGAACATCAGAAAATGAGCTAGGACAGTATGTGTTTTTGCCTAACCACTGCCCAGATCTTCTTACAGAAAACAAATGGCTCTGTCCCATTGTTTTGGTGTTGGAAGCAGGCATCAAATTCTCACGTGTGCCATCATCTAATGAGTATCCATTTTTAAAGAGATGTATGCAGATGTTTTTCCAAAACTGATGCATTGTGAGAAGAGACTGAAGCTTGAAGTAAATGACCTCTTGATTCTGTGTATGGGTGGAAAAAGTTGGTAAGGCTTAAGCTGTTGTAAACATAAAGTTGGGCGTAGTGTCAGTGTGAGTAAGTAGGACTTCCTTTTTAGGATGTCTCTGCAGGAAAAGGACTACAGGTAATGCTCCACTACCTTGTGGATCTGTCTTGGTCAAGATGACTTGAATTCCTGCAAATGTTTTCTCCCTACCCTCTGATGTTCTCTGTGTTATAATTGCTGAGATCTGTCTCTTTGGTCAGTGTTTTCTCTCACTGTTGCTTATTTAAAGCTGTCCACTGAAAGCTCCACTGTGTGACAATTGCATCTCTTGCATTTCTCTTTTACTCTTTCTTCCCATTTGGGGCCTGCTTAAAAAGGGAAAAGTTGATGTGTTTCAAATAAGTGACTGTTGAATATCTTGAAATGATGTACAAATTTTATTGTTTTCATATTTGTTGTACAGGAAATTTCAGTACATGTCTGTAATATTTTTAATGGTTTGATTTGTTCTTAAAAATATAAAAATAACAATTAAAAAGCATCATCCTAGAGCACTTTTTGTCTTACTTTTCCTTTGTTGGGATTTTGTTTTGAATAAAATTAATTGCTAAAATAACTATTTCATTTAGAAGGGCTTTATAAATGGAAATTGGCCTCCCATCCTCTGGGGTGGCACTCGAGTCACTTGTGTACTGCAGTCACTGGGGCTCGCTGGGATGGTGTTAAATCTGTCATTCAGACTTCCCTGGAAGGCCCTGGGTCTGATGTTAATGTGTCCTGGCAGTTGATAGCTTCTCTAAATGAGGAGCTTGATACCTGGTAAAGAAACGGGACCATCAAAGATTTCCATTTGCTGAAATAGCCTTGGGGGAGGACCAGTGTTTCTAAGACTTGATTGCTTCCAGAGAAACAAGAGTGAGGACCGTTTCATCTGTTGAAGAAATTGCATTGTCTGGAGCTGATGATAGAAGGGGATGCAGAAATATCTTTGTAATGTTATAGCTGGCTGGTGGATTACAGATCACCTGTCTGTAGATGCATAGAAAATTATCTCAATTTAGTGCCTTTCTCCTAAAATTCTTAGTTGCTATTCCTGGCTGCCATCTGAATCACTCCCAAGGAGGATCACATGCCTGGAGGGTTATACTGACACTCAACAGCTCTCCAGTTCATCACAGGGTGCTTACACTAAACTAAAATTTTGTGATCCTCTGTGGCAACTGCTGTGTTTTCTGAAAGGACTGCATGGTGAGATGGGAAGAGCCAAGTGTGATTGTCTTGTCATTATTCAGTGATATCATGTGCCAGCCACGTGATCCTGGTCTTACCCTTGTGATATTAGAACTTCAGGAAAGCCAGCTGTTCTGGCTACCACTTGGAGCCTTAGTCTGCGTGGCTAGAGCTGAACCTGAATATCTGGAAATCACATTCTGTACCTAGTCTTGTTATGTATTAGTTTTACTGCCTTGGAGATTAAAGAGATGGAGGTCAGAGAGGAGAGGATCTAATGTTTCTGTCCTGTTCTTGGCTTGATAAATGGGATGTATTGACACTGCCCGTGCATGCCCTTCCTGGCTGGGTGTTATCAGGCAGCAGATAAGAGTTCGGAGATGAACGTGTGGATATTTTTGTGGAAGAGGGTCAGAAATGGGGGCTTGGGAGGGAAAAACACCTGAAATCTTTCCACAGTGTGCTATTCTGAAGCAAAAATAAGCCAAAGTCTTAACAGCTCCTGGGTGTTCTGGGTAAAAACTAATTTAAAAATGCAGATGCAATCACTATAGTCAAGGGCTGAAATGAAGGGCAAGCAAAGATTAACAGTTTACTTGCTTCTGAGGTGGGCAGGTACAGTGTTCTCCACTTCCTGTACTCATCAGAGAAGTTACTGTACTTTCTTCTTTTATTGGGGCACTGCTTCATGGAGTCCCTTTCAGCTCCTCACATAAGACCTTGTGGTGTTGAAAAACCTCTGCCTGCAAACTGTTCTATTTTCAGCACTTTGCAGAAGTGTTTTTGATGTTGGTACCAAACAGTGCCTCTCTCCAATCTTGTGTTTCATTCCATATTCGTTACCCTTGGACTCAGCAAACCCCTTGCCTGTGCCAGCCTCCTGCCTGCGAGGAAGGAGGAGACAAATGAAGCAGAAAACCCGAGTTGGAAGCACCAGGAGGAGCTGCTTCCTTCTGGTGTTGTTGGCTGAAGGGAAGGAGCTGTTAGTACAACTCACGTGGAGGAGAAGCTGGGAGCCCTTCTCAAGCTATTTCTTAGATTTGAAGAAGAGTATGAATTCAGACCTGTTCTTCTTAGTCCCTGTTAGCAGAACCCCATTCAAGTTGCTTTCCCTTGGTTTATGACATTTTAAATTAATATACATAATTTTCTGACAGCCAGAAGCAAAACTAGCAAATTATCCCATTTCGCTGAGGAAAGAGTCTAGTTTGATCCCAAGTGAGTTACTTGAATTCACATTTTATCTCCAACTTTCCAAGTTATCAGAGAAAAGCCAGATTGTTTGGAGCAATGTTCCAAGTGTAGTGCTGATGTCTCATGGACATTCCTGGTACATTCATAATGCTGACAGGATTTCTAGGGACACACAAGAGCTGTGTGCTCAGTATGTGAGGAACAGAATGCTCTTCACACACAGTGCCAGGCTGTTGCCCTTGTTTCACCGCAGGGCAGGATGGACAGGAAATTAAGGATCCTCTCTAAGGGATTTCTAGGCTTGTTTTATTTTTTTGCCTTGCAGGTTTTTGATGTGGTGCTTCCAGAGTTGCAAATATGCTATCAGAAGGAGAACAGACTTTTTGATAGTGGTCTAATGTCAGCTCTGATTAAGGTATGTATCTATCTAAAAGGTGATTGTTGTCACTCCAGAAGGGAAATATATCCTGTTCATTTCTGGTTTAAGCCTCCAGATGGCACATGAATACCACTGGTCTTTCCACGGAAAGCTTTCCCTGCCAGGTTGCTCCTTTTTCCACTTCCTTCCCAGATTCTGATAACCTCCCTCTACGCCTTGTGCTGTTTTCCCTTCCTTGCCCTGGCCCAGGTCACTCGTTAAGCCCAGGCCACCGTGCCTGTGTACACTCCACAGGATTATGTATGAATGTTGTACACCGGATTAGGTGACTTTTTTTCAGAAACTCCTAAGCTCAGCAATAGCCTAATAATGCCAAATAATCCTTTGCTGCCATGGGAAGTGCTCTCATACTTCAGTGTTGCTGATAACCTAGACATTTTCTGATGGCGTGTGTATTCCAAGGTGTGAGGGCTCTGGTTGGAGCCAGCCTGGAGCTGATTATTCAGTATTACCAGCTGTGTGCCCATTTCCCAGCTTATCAGTCTGCTCCACAGCTGTTCCCAGCAATAACAGATTTATGGGATTGCTGAACACAGTGCAGATACATCAATAAAGACAGCAAACAGTGACGTGCTTGCTCATACTACTCAATATGAATAACAGTTAAAAGGCTGTTTCATTTAATGGATCTGTGTGTGTGTGTGTAACACTAAACATGACTTTTTCCTGCCTTTTTTTTACACACGTCCTTGGGGAGATTTTAAATGTAGCTTTTAAAGCATCTGGCAACATCTGCTGAGTTACTTTGGCTTCCTCTGTCTCCCATTTGAAATACGCTGAGATGTCAATACAAAGCTCTAGTGGTAGATACATTTTTTACAAACAAGGCAATCATGGAGAGAGGTGTGTGAGAGAGCTCTATATCTTCTGGAAGATCTATTGCAACTTCCTAGCTGCTTACAAATCCTTTAGCCTTTGAGCAAGGAATAAATCAAACCCGGAAATAATATTTCTCATCAGAACTTCCCATGCTCGTGTATCAGTCCTGTGGAAGATCTGCTCTGAGTAGGATTTGGCTGAGCTGAACAGCTCTCAGATGCTGCCTCCTGGCCTGAGTGATGCTCCCAGTGCTGATGGTGACAGGCCAGGTTGTCATGTGCTGAATGAAAGCTGAGCTCTGGGAGGCCACTTACCAAAATGCAGAGAAAAATTTGTGACCAATGTGGATCAATCAAACTTTTAAACTCATTGTAATTTAATTATAAGCCAGGTCTAAAGCTACTGAATTGGTTTTCCTCTGCATGAAGATCTCCTAAATGTGACTGAGATGCTAGAAAATACATAACATTTGGCACAATAGATATTTTCTTGTGTCCAGTTCACTGGCATCACATTAGTATCAGTCATGTTATTTCTGTTAAGACACTTGATGTTGCCACTTGGTGTTTTGAAAATAAGCTTTTTTTTTTTCATTTTAGAAAGTGTTGTCTTTTAAAAATGCCACTAAAAAAAGATTTGAACAGTTCCACCTGAAAAAAATCTTTCTTGGGAATTTCTTTCTGTTATATTTATTCACCATTTGGATATATTTTTAAAGCAATTGAAGGTAAAGATGAACATGGCTGTTTCAATCAGGATTTAGGAAAATATTCCATGTTTGTTTCTTAAAATTTGTTTTTTAGTGAAAGGGACTGAAATACTGAGAAATCTAAAGAAACTGTCACATGTGAAACATGACCTTCTCTCTCTTCTCCCCTGTTCTTGCAAGTCAGACAAGAGAGGGAATGTAGACATAGTGGGCAGTTTGCACAGGGCCTTGGTAAACCAAGCTTACTTTATTTCTTTTTTTTCTTTTTTATTCTTTTTTTTATTCTTTTTTTTTTTTTCTTTCCTTTTAGCAATATTAAGCATTCAGAAAAGAATGGGACAGAGAATAGGGAATCTGAATGTATATGGATGCCAATCAGTAATATCCTTTTAAACTTTCTGCAGATGGTATTCTGAACCACATAGAACTGAAGGCAAATTCCCCTAACTCCAATAGCTCTCATATATGTAGATTTTAGTTTTCTATTTGTTGACCTATTTCAAGACATGTTTTTTACTCGGTATTCTCTGATCTGATTTACAGATTTCAGTTAGGACCTTATTCTAAACAGCTGTAGAAAGTATATGTTCTTTTCTGAGGAGCATTGCACTGAGCCATCTATCACATATATTTAGATTATCCACTTTCCATTTCACAGACAGAAATTATATATCTCTTTTTTAAATTTTTGTTTTCTCACCTCTGGTTACATTATTCTATTGCAATGAGATTTTATAAGCCTGATGAAGGCACTATGTTATTACCTTAAAACTCTCTCCAAGTCATTGGCTTTAAATGATATTAGAAGTACATGGATGCATTATTCTGTGAACTATGGTCAATTGGTTCCAGATGAAACGTTGTAGTTGCAATTTACTACATGAAGTGATCAATATGTTGTAAATGCTTTTGCAAGGTAGAGCCAGAATCTCTGAAAACGCAACCAGCATCCGCACAGTCTGCAGAGACTGCTCTATGCACCCAGAAAAAACACAACACCGCAGTTTTTCTTCTGATTGAGCTTTCACTCAGCAGACATTTTAACTTCCAAGGACTTTGCTGTTTCGTTTACTTTGGAAAAGGCAGGATGGCTCTGGAGGACTCAGGTGGCTGCTTCCTCTGGGCTGAGGACACAGCTACCAAGGAGGGAAGGAGCATTTCCTGATTAGAGTTTGCAATCAATGATATGGCCAGAGGCAGGAGATAAACACAACCAGCAGCTGAGGCATGAGACAGCAGTGTGGTTACCATGGCCACTTTAATAAGCAGCATTTGCAATTGTCTGCCATTTTTCAGACTTCTTGGATACAAAATTTTTAGGAGACATTTGAAGGCAGTTTTTCAAACAGCTCAGAAGCTGTTCAGCAAAATGGGTGGAGTAAGAATAAAATCAGAGGGCTTTGTAGGCTGTTCAATGTTGCTATCATTAACAAAGACAAAAAATCATCTTTGAAATACCCCAAAAAGAATTTGCAAAATGAACTGATGTCTTTGCTAGCAGCTGGTTGTGGGGATGAATTGCTTTCCAAGCCTCGGGGAAGCAGAAAGCACCCTTGCTGTACTGAGAGGATGCGGTGGGGAAAACCTTTGTGTTTTTCATTGCAGGTGTGTACTGCAAATATTTGCAGAACTGAAGCTGTGGTGCTTCTTCTTGTTTCACACAACAGAAAAGGGAAAAGTAAATAATTTCTGCAGAGTTAAATACCTCCATTGCAAAAAATCTAACATTTCAATAACCTGTGACTGTACCAGAAACCGATAGGCAAACAGCAGGGAGAGATTAGTGTGAAGCTTCTCATCAGCCTCCATAGGAAAGGTGTCACGTTCCAAGCTGACAGTGGCCTTTTAACTTTGCTGGTGTGTATGGAAAATTCTTACTTGCTAATTGTCAAATTATGATTTCCCATGATTGAAAGGCAGGAGCTACTAAGCATAACAAAGTGAGTTTCGCCTGCTCACTAAGACATCTGCCAGCACTGTGATCAAATTATGGCTTTCCTTGGCCCACAGTCGGAGTAAACTGCTTATCCTTGATCAAAAGCACAGTCTGCTTGGGTGGAGATGCTTAAATTATTGGTGACAAAAGCCCTTTGAAGTGACAGTCTCAGGATGCCTCAGTGTTCGCATATGGGGGAATCAATTGACTAATTACAGCAAGAAATAGCCTCAACAATGAAACTGAAAGACAAGGTGGAGGTCTGAGCTGCACGCAGCAGGTGTGAAGGTGGCCAGACAAGTGGGACCTCCTGGGCCTAAGGGCTGTGGGTGGGGGATGAGACATTTAGGGTTGATCAGTTGCCATGGGATGTGTCTGCCTTTATGATCTGGTTCTTGCTATGCAAAAGCAGCAGAGGGGCCAGCCCAAGAAGTTGCAGTGGACAGAGAAGTGTTTCACAGTCATGCCTTGCAAAAGCTTTATCTCCATCATGGGCCAGTCCCTAGCAGCAGCCCTCGGCTCTCTGTGCCAGGCAGAGCACATGAAACCAATTCTATAGTGCTCTAAGGGATGGAAAACCCAAAATAACTTCTACAGTTAAAAGAAATGCCATCTTTTCACCCAACTAAATTCACAGCAAAGCCAGAAAGCTAATGGAAAGGACAGTGGTAGTTAGGGTCTTGCTACCTGTGGGGAAATCCCCCATCCTGTGAGGTTTAGCTGCGAGGAAGGATTTGTGACTAGTATGAGAATGCCAGCTCTCTCCAATCCTCCCTGCTTCCCTGGTAAATCAAAACCAGGCAGGCATCTGAATTGTGGCCACAGGCCTCCTGTCTGCTAGCAGGTGTGGGGAGGACTTGTTTCAAAGGGTGGAAGTTACTGCACCCAGATGGATTCCCCTTTGGCAGCAGATGAAAGCTGTGTGGTTTCAGAACAAAGAGCTCAATTTTTGCGCATAGGAAATTAAGAGATCAGCTGAGCAATGTTATACAAGCTGGAAGGGAAGCTTTAAAAGTTAAAAAAAGCACATTATACTTTGTGCATTAGGCAGTGGTGTTGACTGAAGCATTCTGTGCTTAATGAAGAAGTAATACAGCGCAGGTGAGAGCACTGGCCCAGGACAGCAGTGGTGATAGCCAATTATACCTCTTCTACACTGTGGGATATCACTGCTACTAAAAAGAGGAGAAAAGTGCTCCGCTTAAAAGAAAAAAAACAACTTTTCCAGCTGTTTAGAAATGGGAACTGGAATAAAATGCAAACAATTGTATCTAGCACTTAAGTTGCAGAAACCAGTAATTTGTACTTTTTCTCAGTTTGGCTGGACTTGCATGCTGTAAGCTGACTTGGAAGGACTGGCTGGCATCAAGTGTTTTCTTAGGCTTCATGGGTCCCATGCATGCTCCTGTTGAGAACACACCTGAGTCAAATCAAGATTCCCATGGCACTGGCAGTTGACAACAGCTTTTAGATCTTGGCTCTCAGAAAAAGCTTCTGTGCTGTATGTAATTCCTCATCCCATGGGTTTATAAATGGAATGAGATGCTTCATGCTGCCTCACCTCTCATCCCCAGGCTGCTGTCAGGGCTATTCCTCACACTGTGTCCCTCGCTGCTGGTGAGAGTTGTGCTCTCTCTGGAGAACCTTTTCTCAGAGAAAGCTCCAGTTTCAGGGAGACGCAGTGCATGGTGGTTTGGCTGGGGAGCCACAGGGCAGCCCCTGGCCCCTCTCCTCACAGTGGCTGCTCCTCTGCTGCCAGCACCTGGGCACCACACCGGGCATGGATCTTCTTCTGGCCACCATGCCGCCATCAGGCCTCATCCGATGCGGCCACATCCACTCTACCCCACTCCCACCATTGCTGGGAGCAGGACTGGCATGGCTGTACAAGCTGGCACCCAGCAGGTAGGTTTGCCTTCTTCAGACATTTCCCTCCAGGCAGAAATGGAGTGAAAATGGTGCTGGGAGAGTGGCCTCAGGGCCCTGAGGCAGCTCCTCAGGGTTCCCGCCACTGTGGAGGATGAGGAGAATTTGTTTCCAACCTCACTTTGGGGTTTTTTGGACACGCCTTGGTGGTCACCCCACATTTTTAGGGGATACACTGGGCTGCCCCCAGCCTACAGCACCTTCTTGAGGGGCAGGAGGGTTGTTAAGGAGCCCCAGGGGAGATGACATTTCTGTGCATCAGCAGCCAGGCCTAAGGCAGTGCTCCTATGCTTTCCCGAGGTCTGAGGCAGGTCAGTGAACACATGGATGTGGGGATCTCTGGCAGGAGCCAGCGATGTCCACAGCTGGGCCAGGCTGCAGGCTCACACCTTGGAGAGCTGGTGGGGATGGAGAGCTTGAGTCGATGAATTGTGCCCATTGGTCTGAAATAGAGATTTTGGAGTTCACTTGAAATAGCAATATAAATTGAGCATTCAAAGTTTAGTCTGTAGAACTCTGGGTTGAAGTTTAACCTTTTTACTTAAGAAACCCCTGCCATGGTACAAAGGGCATAGGAAAATGCAAATTTCTAAGGTTTCTTGCATAGAAAACAATACCAAGAGGAGATCAGGAGATACAAAAAGCCCAGATAAAGAAACCCCTTTGTCTCCAAGCTCATTAAGACCACAGAATGCCCAGATAAGGACCGAGAGACCAAGAAGCGCATGCGAGAGGAGAAAAGGTTCAAAAGTTCATCCGGAGGAATACTACAAAATCTTCGGCCTCAGAGACCCCCAGAGACCCCCGTGCGACCACCACAGCCAAGGACGCATGGCCAGAAGGGCGTGGACCTGATTACCATACGGGGCGAGGACAGGCGGGGTCAGGGGTTGAACATGCATGAGAAAGTTGTGCAATCTCTTACATATGGAACACCTTTGTGAATAAAGCTGTGGGATTGCCCGAGGCTCGGAGCACAAGTCCTTATGAGAGATATCTCAGCTTGTGCCGGGCGTCGACACACATACCCACTGCATAACTAAACTTAGTTGTGGACTCTATTTATTCTGCATATTGCTTCAGGTCCTTGCACATGTGGAAGGGGAAAGAAGGTGAGGGTGGAGGGGTTAATGAATAATTAAACTCTGAGACAGAGGAACATACATAATGCATGATAAATTAGTCCAAGTGCAGCAGAGGAAGCATGGGTAAAGTTTGTTTCAACAAGCAGAAAATAGGATGTGACAAGGTATTGATGCCAGAACAGCTGTTTGCTAAAATTTTTCATTTATTCATATAGATTTCCTCCCCCTCACAGTTAGGGGTCAGCCTAGAGTATGACAGAAATCAGCAACTGAGATGGAAAACAAGTTTGGCTCCTGTTGGGTCCCACTCCAGCATGCTCCCTGCCTGGGAGATCTCCCTCCCTGCTTAGTGCTCTTCTTCCCTTTCTGGTAATCTGATGCAATGTTTCCTGCCCAGTCACTTGGGCTGCTGTTTGACTGCAGCTAAGGTGGGCAGGGTAATGCTCTTAATTCCATGGAAACAGAGAGGCCCGTGTTGACTCACTCAAGCCTTTTCTGATCCCAGATTTCCTAAATGTTTTCTTTCTTCTAAACTGTATTTGCTCTTACAACATAAATTATTTATTAGATGTTACATTTGTTACAGATGGTAATGAGTCTGCCAAGCAGAGGGCATCGACTCTACTGCAGTGTCAAACTGATTTAAGGAGGGGTGTGTGTGTAAATAAAAACCCAGTCCCTTCCTTTTATTGAACAAATGCAGCAGATCTGTTCAAATTCACTTTTCCCATAAATAACACCAAAGGCCAAAAGCTACATTATTAGACTTGCAGAGTTGCTTCATCTGAATCAGAGCTCTGAGCAACATGACTTGTTTTTTTCTTTCCTTAGCTGTGAATCCCTTACTCTAGGATCAATGCCTGTTTTCGGGTGCATATTGCACTTGGATTTATCCATGTCTCTGGAGTCCCGACAAGAAAGGACTGCTTAGACTCGGGGTGGGTGCAAAAACAGTCTAAGTTCTTCTGATTATTTTACCATTTTTTCATCTATATGGCCTTTCATCACTCCTTGCTAGAAAAGGTGAAACTACAGAAAGTCACAGCATCCTGCTGTCCTTTGTGATCAAGGTAGGTGTGAAGGGTTGAGTGTAAAACAGCTTTCTCCCAAAAAACAATACATTCTTTTTTAACACAGAGGTCATCTATATATTAAAAAAGATATATAAGTATTAAAGAACTGTGCAAATACTGAACCTATAAAATATACAAAAGCAGAATACTGCTGTTAAAAGGTTAAGACTGCCCAACCCCCTCACTGAGGACGTGCATGCCAGCTGCATGTCCAGGTGCTAGAAGAGATGGGGAAGAGGGAAGCAGCTTTTAATCTTGTGTTGCAGAGAAGCCCAATGCAGATTTAAAAGCCTTAGCTCTAAGTACAAATATACGCTTCTGTTCCTTGAAGTGTCATAGGCTTCCTGCATGCTGCTGGGCTATCCTAGTGTAAAAAATTGTTGTAGCTTTCCCAGAAGGAGCATCCTAGTCCACAAAGTTCACAAAGGATAAATGTGTTGAAGAGAATAAAAATGGGCTATGGCTAGGCAAAGCTCAAGCAGGCTATGGAAACTCCTCACTGAGCAGGTTCAGCGGATAAGCAGAGTTCTGCTTTTTTTCTTTTTTTCCTTTTTCTT
>WBNO01019018.1:0-25670 GCA_013400575.1 Peucedramus taeniatus
TCTCACAACCTTCCCCAGAATGATGTCTCGGAAAGTTGTGTTTCTCTCTGACCAGAGAGCTGCTGCCACAGCCCAGCCTGTCCTGCAGCCCTCTCTGAGCACAGCTTGATACCCAGGGCCACCAGCATGGCAGGAACAGCTTCATCAACTAAACCTTGAGAGGAGATGACTGAGGGAACCTGGGGACCTCATTCCTGTCTGTCAGTATCTGCAGGGAGGGCTCAGAGCAGGGACCAGGCTCTGCTGGGTTGGGCACAGCAATGGCACCAGAGGAACGGGCAGAGACCTCACTTGGACATGAGGAAGAACTTCCTGTGCAGTGACTGAGCACTGGATCAGGGACTGATGTCCCCACCCGTGGTGACAGACAGTGGAAGAGTGGAGAAAACAACTGGGGACCAGCTGGGAATTTGAATATCACACTTGCATGTGTCCAACACCATGAGTGTTGGAACAGAGGGATTTAAATGCAAATTTCCACGGAACAAGAGATGACCAGGGGGCTGCCAGGTGTCACCAATGCTCTTCCTCAGGAGCTGCTGCCATTCCTGGGTGTTCCTGGCCACCGGCAGAGCTTCAAGAGGACTTGAGCTCAGCACAATGCTGCAAATCCTTGCCCTCCTCTGGGCTGATCCCAGAGTCAGGGCAGATTCTCAAGAGCTAATTGGAATTTCTGTGTGACCACAAGAACACTGGCAGTTCTGTACTGGATTGCCCAGAGAAGTTGTGGAGTCTCCCTCACTGGAGAAATTCTGGAACCTGGATACAACCCTGTGCCCTGAGATCTGGGGTGGCCCTGCTGGAGCAGGGAAGTGGCACCAGATGAGCCATGGTGGTCCCTTTGTGGGGGGCTGGATCTGTTTCTTTTGTGTTTGTGGAATTTTTTTCTGGTGGTTTTGCTAGGTAACTAATTGCTGGGTACTTATGGGTGCTTGACTGAAACAAAAGGGGGCAGCAGGTTTTTGGTCCGAGGACACCGCTCCGGAAGGACATAGGAGCATCAGAGGACCCTGCTTGTTTTCCACTGGATTTCTTCCCAGAGGAAGACTGGACTCACCTCGTCACATCGGACTTTCCTACAGGACCATCTCGACTCCACAGAACTGCATCTATTACTCCAGGAGGATTCATCTGGACTGATTTTAACACCCTGATACCCAGGGTGTCAGGTCACATCCCTGACTGTCAGGGTTTTTCTAGGGTTTTGTTTGTTTTGTTTTGCTTGTCTCTCAGTGCTATTATATTTGTATTTTCTCCTTTTTTTTTGGTTTTTTTTTTGTTTTGTTTTTTGTTTTGTTTTGTTTTTGTTTTTGTCTTTTGTTTAATATTCCTAGTAAAGAACTATTATTCCTATTCCCAAATCTCTGCCTGAGAGCCTCCAATTACAAAATTATAATAATCTGAGGGAGGGGGTTTACACTCTCTATTCAAAGGGAGATTCTAGCTTTTGCTGGCAGGTACCTGTCTTTCAAACCAGGACACCCTTCCAGCCTGACACAACCTGTGTGACTGCAATGGCCCCACACGCCACAAACTGAGCCATGGGGACAAAGCCCTGGCCAGGGGACAGGCAGCTGGGTGGCTGGGGCTGCCCATGGCCCAGGGCATCCCCTCTGTACAGCCCAGCCATGCTGGGATGGCTTTTGGAGGGGGCACAGCCCTGTCCCTGCTCGGTGACCCCCAAACTGCCCCTGGCAGGGGCTGGATGCTTCTGGTGCCCTGCAAGACTCAGGGAACAGGGTGCAGAGCAGAGAGGGGCTGCAACCCCAGAGGGGCTCACACAGCATCAGGAGGACTCTGGCTTAGTTTGGTGACGCTGCCACAAGGGGAAAAAAAGGACTTTATTGTCTCCTTTACTGTCTCCTCTGGGAAGTGAAGACAGGCACTGGAAGTCAGGCACTGAGCCCCCACCACTGGGAATGGAAGTTACCCATCAGAGTAAGCAAGGGCATAAATTATGTGGTAGTGTGATTATTGTAGAAAAGCAGCTTTTTAAAGGAGCATTTGAATCAGAATCTGCTGCTCCAGAGAGATGACCTGCACCAGCTGTCACCATCCCCAGCTCCTCCCCACTGTGTGCAGAATGGCAAATGCCACCACCGAGTCCACAGTGGCACAAACTCAGTGCAGTGACATTTGCTGCTCTTTATGCATTGCCAGACAACTTTTCACACTTCATCTCTTGTCTCCTGTGAGAGAGTTTTGAGAGCTCCAGCAGAAATCTTTGCTGTCAGGCTGAGGATGTGTGCTGCCCTCCATGCTGAGAAAACACCTGGGATCAGCAGCAGGAGCTTCAGCTGGAAATTATGGAGCCTGACTTTTTCCTAGCAGTCTTCTGGCCTCAGAGCACTTTCCTAAATCTTCTAATTCCCAGCTATGAGGAGCCAGGCTGAGAAATACAGAACAGTGTCCCAGGAGAGAACAGGGCAGCTGTTCAGCTGATCAGAGGAGAGGTTGAGGACATGGAACCAAACTGCAAAGGAATGGTGTGGTCAGCACCAGGCAGAGCAGAGCACAGAGGTGCTGCACAGGATATTTGGGATAGAAAATAATGGCAAAGAGGCTTTTGTCTCTAATCTAGCAAAGCTTCTGGCACATGGAAAGTGTGTCTCAGTGTGTCTATACTCCCCATGGCTTTCCTGATGATGATTTGATGGGTTTCCAGGAGAATTCTGCTGTGATTTTTGTTGCTGTTGATCTCAAATGCTTTGCAATAAAGAGAATTCAGTAACATTTGTCTGTGACCCTTACCCCAGCTCTCAAAAACTGTTGGCAAAGACATGATCAGGTTTAAACTGACAGAGAGGAAAATGTGACATATCACCCAGGCCAAAGCCTGTCCCTGAAGAGGTTCTCCAACCTCTTCAGATATTTGTGAGAGGGAAGGTTTTCTCAGCATATGGAGAGAAGCAATGACCTCTTCTGCCTCCCACAGCTTGCCTGCTTTGCCCCTGATGATTACACTCACTGCAGGTCTTCCAGGAACTGAAGAGAAGGTGAGGAGGTCAAAGGATGAAGAAGATCACATAGCACATCTCAGACCTTGCAAATAAAAGTGTAAATGGGGCTGTGCAGACTGAGAGTGCAACTGTCTCCACAAAATCGTGGAGAGGGCTTGATTTAAAGTTTAAAGAGGCAGCTGTGCCATGTTGGCCACACTGTAAGGTACAAAAGGCTGCCAGAAAGCCAACAGTGTATGTGAATTAGCAGCACCCAGCTATAAGCACTGCCCAAAGAGATTTGTTTAAATCTGTTTAAATCTCTCCTAAAACCACCTGAGGCTAAGCCAGGCTTATGACAGCACAGCCATCACTGGCAGGGGCCACTGTGCCACAACAGACAACAGCACCTGGCTGAGGACATGTTTGACTGTGACAAATCCATAAGCAGATGTATTCATCACTGCTGGGAGATACAAAACCCCTCTCTCCTCTCATGGTTCTCTATATTTGCATAAAACTCATTATAAGGCTCATTAGCAAAGATTTCAGCATCCTTGTCTCTGGCCTCTGCAGTTTTCTGTACCCCAAAGAACAACCCTACAGCAGTGGAGAAGTGAGGGAAACTTCTCCTTGGCAGCTCCTGGATGCTTGGTCTTTTCCTGACATCTCAGATCCAGGACTTGAGCAGTCATATGAGAATTTTTAGTGGTGGTGGAAGATCTGAGAGATTGGCCAGGAGGGAAAAAAAAGAGCAGAATAAAAAAGTTCTAAAGTTTGCACAGAAATGTAATCAGTTTGGGGTAAAGTTTCTGAGAACACAAACTCCTGGAGTCCCTGACAGCCCTGGGAGTGCTCCTGGCCCCAAGGCTGGCACCAGGAGATTGCAGAGACTCAGACCCATCTGCAAATGTTGAGGCTGCCCAAACAGGGGCCAAGTGAGCCCACTCATGCATGTCACACAGGAAAACAAATGCCATCCTGCCTGCTGTGCAGAGCTCGGGGCTGGAGGCAGTTCAGCTGGGGAGATGGAATAACATCCACTCCTAATATGGTTTGTCTGTTGAAAGTATCCGGCCTCACCACAGCCTGGAGTCCTCTGGCTGGGATGGGAAGAGCAGGGCAGCAGTTCCCTGAGCTGCCCCTGTGCCTGCCCTCCCCAGGAATGAGCTGTGGTCCCTCCTGACTCCCAGCTGTGCAGGGCTGTGGGATCCTTTGAACTTCTCAGGGAAATCCCCAGGGCCTTGCCTTGGAAGAATACACCATAGAGTCTCCCCTAGACTGAAAGAGAAGACTTCCCCATGGAGCCTCCCAACACTATGAACCACCTCAGATCCTTTCCAAATTCTCGTGGTTTCTCCTTTCCCTGTTCCCTCATTGGTTGTGGTATCCCTGGTGGCTGGCCTGTGGGTGACAGCCTGCTCAGAGAGAGAAAGCTAGATAAGTTTTCCCATTAATCGGCCTGGGAATCTTTAGGGAGCTGGAGATAAACAATGATAGTCAAATATTAAAACAATCTGCAGGTGGTGTTTTTTATCAATCTCTTTTGCTGTTTTTCTCATAAAGTTGTTTACAGATGGGTGTCTTCTTAATTAACCAATTATGTGAAATGTATTGATTAAATGACCAATCATGTGAAATGTATTGATTAAATGACCAATCAGGGGAAATGCGTTGATTAAATGACCACCTGTGGCAAACTAAGGTATAAAAGGAGAGAGGAACTGATAAATGGGCCTTTTATTACCATTTTACCTTCTGGTATGACTCTGTGTCATCTCTGACTCATTAGTGACACTGGCTCCATCTTCCCTGTAGGGCAATTCCCTTTGCCCTGCCCTTTGTGCTGCCCCCATTCCCTCAGACCATTGGCCCCATTCTTACCCTGGTGCTCACCACATGGTCTGGGCTTTTGTCCCTGATTCCCTTGTGGTGCTGGAATAAACCTTCCCTGGAATTTATCACACAAAAGGCCTTTCTGCCTCTCTTGGCTGAGCTGGCCATGGTGAGTGTGGTGTGTGCACTTGACTGCTTTACCTGAATGCCTCCCCAGGTGACTTTTCCACAGGAGAATCTTATTGGGAAAGAGGCAGCAGCTTCCACCATCTAAACCCCACACTGCTGCACAGGGCCTTGGGGAGCACTGAGGCAGCTCAGCCTTGCTGCTCCCTGTCCCACCATCACCTCATAAAGTGCCCCTGCTCATCCCAATTCACCCCATCCTTGGGGGCATGGAACGAGCCCCCATCACACACCTCCCTGGGAATGCAGGGTCCTCAGCCTCAAAGGGAGCCCCACCCACATTGTGGGGACCAGCTCCTGACCACACCAGTCTGGGGGTGCAGTTTGGCCCCCTGTGCCCCAGTACAGTCCCATAAGGACCCCAAAGCACCTCCCAGCACCCTACAGCAAGATTTGGATCTCATAGGAGTTAAAAAATTGTAATTGATGTAAGAGCAGAGGTGATCTGTGGGATTCTTCAGAGTATCCCTGTAATAGCAAGGTGGGAATATCTGGGCTGCTTCCCCTGCCTTGGAGATTTACAGAACTTGGACCAGGAAAAACACAGACATGGTGACCAAGAGCCTGGGACTGGCCCTCTCCATCCTATTCCAGCACCACCCCTTGAATTGTCTGTGGGATTCCTACTGTGCAGGGGAAAGCAGAGCAGCTATAAATCCCAGATCTGTTTAAGGGATCCTGGATGAGGGAAAGCAAATTGGAGATTTCAGCCCCTGGAGTTTCCCTTCCACGCAAAGCAGCCAAGTGCAAAGCCATACCAACTCCAGAAGGACAACTGGAGTCTCACATTGCAGAAAAAACAAAAACAAAAACAAACCCCAAAACAAACAAACAAACAAACAAAAAAAAAAAAACCTAACAAACAAACCAAAAAAAAAAAAAAAAAAACCAGGAAGAAAGGACACCAAAATTCAGAAAACCTCAGTGAAGTCTCCAAATGCATTGGCTGAGTTTGGGTGCCTCTTGCACCAGTGTTGACAGACAGTGGAAGAGTGGGGAAAACAACTGGGGACCAGCTGGGAATTTGAATAGCACACTTGCATGTGTCCAACACCATGAGTGTTGGAACAGAGGGATTTAAATGCAAATTTCCACGGAACAAGAGATGACCAGGGGGCTGCCAGGTGTCACCAATGCTCTTCCTCAGGAGCTGCTGCCATTCCTGGGTGTTCCTGGCCACCGGCAGAGCTTCAAGAGGACTTGAGCTCAGCACAATGCTGCAAATCCTTGCCTTCCTCTGGGTTGATCCCAGAGTCAGGGCAGATTCTCAAGAGCTAATTGGAATTTCTGTGTGACCACAAGAACACTGGCAGTGGCCACTCCAAAGATGGATGTTGTACTGTGGCTGCTTGTGGCTGTTACAGGGTCTGGAGTTGAGTGAACCAAGCAAACAGGAATCACATCTTATCCTGAGCCTGCACATGTTTCTAGACCTGATCCAGACCAAGAATGCAGACATATTCATGAGATTCTTTTCTTTTATCAATTTTGGCTGCATTTGTATGGATATTTTTGTAGAAGGAAGGAGCAGCCCTTATTTGATTTTTAAAATGGGATACCGGGATAAATTTATATGTCCAGCTTGGAGCAGAAAGATGCCCTTGGCTGCTGGCAAATTTGGACTCAAAACTGCCCCAGCAAAAGTGGAATATGCCAAAGGCCCTGCAGAGACCTGCAAAGGCAGCAGACAGCTGCTGGGGACATAGCTGAGAGGGAACACAGCTGGGAGGGCATAGCTCAGTTCAAGACACACTAGAAATGTTACTGTTCCCATGAGGTTTGAATGAGTAACCAAACACAATTAAATTCACATAGCACTGGCATAAATCCTCACATCAAAGAGGAGAAAGAGTCTCTTTTGCCCTGTATTTAATAGAATAATTATGGTTATTGCCTGTGCAGTAACTTCAGAAGGCTCCTGTGCAGAGCTTCAGCCCTGTAGCAGTGGATGCTGTCTGAATGATTAAATAGACCTATTCCATATTTTAGAGAACTCCTATCCTCACCCAGGATTGCCTGTGCAGCTCCTACTCCTGTTACACAAGATCACAGGGGCTGCCACCCCTGTCTGCAGCTCTGACAGCATCAGACAAACGTTCAAACCCCTGAAACTCAGGGCACTGGGAGACAGTGAGCACAGTGATCCCTGCTTTAAAGATGAGGAAACAAGGGGAAGAGAAGCAGCAAAACTGTCAGAATCTGAAATGCAAGGAACTCTCAGAAGTTTGGGCCTGTAAGCCAAAGCTTAGAATTAAACAGAGGATTTGATCTGAGACCTTGGAAAAGGCTCCCAAACTCAAGTAACAGAGGTGAGAATGTGGATTTGTAGTTTAAAGCAGAGACACGTTAATCTAAGTAGAGGAAAGTTTAGAGTTTCAGAGGTTAAGATACAGAAAAAATAAAAGTAGTTACAGAGGTAAACAAGGAGTTCAGAATGCAGTGCTGCAGGTTTGTGTGTCATGGCATGATTGGCTAAGAAAGCTTACACTGTAGCATGGGTCTACAAGGTCTGTTTAAGGATTGGGTCAAAAACATAAATATCCTTGATGGCAGTGTTTTACTGGTCAATAACTCCTTAAAAGGTCTTGTAACTGAGGGTCTTGTGACCTTCTGAACCATGCTGTGAAGATGTGAGCTGAACTCACCCTTCCTGCCTGTGTCTTATCTTCTGATAAGAAAAATCAACCACATCATCAAAAACAATTCAGAGGTCCTGTCTTGAATTTCTTCCAAAGCTCTACGAGTGAATTATCACACAGAACTATGACCAACAACAGCCCTTTTGAGCCAGGGCTGTGAAGCTGACACTGCCCACACTGCTCCCAGCCACATCTCCTCTAATGACTGCAGCAGGACACAGACACACGGGAGCCCAGTTTCCCCCAGTGGCAGCCCCGTGGGCACCAAGATTTCCTGATAAATGAAATCACCAGTTTCATGTTTTTTGAAAGGTTTAAATGCCATAAAAGGAAGTCTCAAGTTGGGATCCACAGGCTTGGAAAACTGATGGATTACCCAGATGGATTACCCTTCCTCCATCCCACTGTTCCTTCCTTTCCCTGGGATGGGTCAACACCAACCCAAAGGGTCCTTTGGGGACAGGGGAGTGACAGGAAAGTGGCAGTTCCAGTGTAAATGCCTGGACAGACACCTGGACACACCTACCACGTGCTGGAGGTGCTGAGCAGAGGCACCCACGTCCCCATCAGCATCCCTGCACTCCCCAGCCCTTTGGGCCTCATTCAGGCTGTAGGAGAGGGATTCAAGGACAGCAGCAGGTTGTCCCTGCTCTGCCTGAGAGGAGGACACTGCCACATCAATGACCTTCTCACTCCCAGTGGGAGCAAATAAAGCACTTTGCTAATGGCTTTGCTCTCAGTGCTCACCCAGGGACTGCTCCTGCTCCCTGAAGTCACACAGGTAATGGGAATTCACAGAATTCACAGAATCACTGGGTTGGGAGAGACCTTCAAGATCATCGAGTCCAACCCAGCCCCAACCCAGCCCCAAACCCTCAGCAACCCAGTGCCACATCCAGGCTTTGTTAAACACACCCAGGGATGGTGACTCCACCACCTCCCCGGGCAGCCATTCCAGAACTTTATCACCCTTTCTGTGAAAAACTTCTTCCTAATATCCAACCTATATTTCCCTTGGTGCAGCTTGAGGCTGTGTCCTCTGGTTCTGTCAGTGCTGCCTGGAGAAAGAGCCCAACCCCAGCTGAGCACAGGCACCTTTCAGGGGGTTTAGAGAGTGATCAGGTCACCCCTGAGTCTCCTTTTCTCCAGGCTGAGCACCCCCAGCTCCCTCAGTGGTTCCTCTCAGGGTTTGTGTTCCCAGCCCCTCTCCAGCCTCGTTGCCCCCTCTGGACGCGCTCGAGCATCTCCAGGTCCTTCCCAAACTGAGGGGCCAGAGCTGGGCACAGCACTCGAGCTGTGCCCTCAGCAGTGCCAGTACAGGGGCAGAATGACCTCCCTGCTCCTGCTGGCCACACTGTTCCTGATCCAGGAATTTGGATCTTCCTCAGGGGACTGCCTGAGAAGCAGCTCCCATCCCACACTTCTCCAAAGATTTCTAGGGGCCAAACACAAAATGCAAAGTCAGAGCAAAACATGTACATTTGAGAATGTTCAGGCTGGGCTTTCTCAGCCAACTCTTGTTAGAGCTGCTAAACTAAGATCTGTTTTTAGTGTAAAATCCAGCTTCCACATGGATTTGCTCTTAAGCCAAGCCCTCACCCCACTCAAAAGCCTGTCCCTGAGCAGGGCCCAGCTGCCCCACTGTGGGGACAGGCACAGCTCACCAGGCTGTCCAGGTGTGCCACAGCCATCCTGGGCAGCTGGAACCAAACTGGGTTCCCACTGACCTTAGACACAAGGTGCACCTGAAAGGCACCCAGACTGCTGAGTGCAGAGGGTTGAGAACACAGAAGAAATGATCTGAGTATCCAGGGAAAGAGGCAGAGGATCAAACAGCAGTCGGGATGGATGTGCCAGGGCCAGCTGCTGTGCCAGGTACTGGTTTCTCCCAGGACCCCAGTGCTGGGAAGCAGCACCTGCCCACTGTGGGTACCCAGTGAAGCATCTCCCACACACCTGTGTCCTGCAGGAGACACCTGGGAGAGGTGAGTGCTCCTCACCTCCCCCTGGCACAGACCAGGAGTGATTCCCTGCAGCCCACAGAGACAAAGCAGGAAACTGGGAGCAGGAGCAATCCCATTGTGTGCAAGCAACCTGCACAACGTTCAGCTGCTCACAAAACAATCCAGAGTTCAGCTTCAGCATTTCCCAGCACCAGCCCCATCCAAACACTGCTCTGTTTCAAGGTGCTGGGTTGATCTCACTCCGTGTTTGAGTACATAAGAACTGAGTAATGAAATGGTTGACTCTCACAATTAAAGGGTAAATATCATGTATACGTGTTAAGAGAAGTTTTATAGGTTTATAGTAATGTTTTACCCCCTTGTTATCAGGGGGTGCCCTGGGTTTGGGACATTTGGGAGGATTGGCTCGTTACTATGGCAGCACCTGACCTCCAAAAAAAATGTCAGGAAGTGATCTCCACCTCTGGACAGCGAAGATTGACAAAACTTTGGGAGGAGCTAAAGGGTTAAAAGGCAAAACTGCCATTGTGTGGATGAGCACATAGTGGGGAAAATCCTCTGCTCCCGGCGCTGTGTTCATTTTCTCTATTCAGTCTTCTGTTGTAATTTTGGATAAAGTTTTAATAAACCTTTTCGGAATTTTTGAAAGTGAGTGCCATTTCTCACAAGTATCACTGGAGAAAGGGAACCACCCAACCCCCGAACAACTTCGGTAATATTTTGTTGCTGCCAGCCCGAAACGTCTCAGATGCTGTGGTGTGTGACCCCACTGCACAGATTCATCTGTTAATACGCATCCAGCCCGAATAAACTTCGGCTTCCCTTTGGAATCGATCCCCAAATCAAGGAGCTCTGCTGCTTCCCTGGGCAGCCCACCCTCCCTCAGGAATGCCACCCTCCCGCAGCATTTTAACCCTCCCTGGCCCACTCTCCTTCCCCAGCCGTGCTGGCTGTGCTCAGGCAGGACCAGGAGTCCAGGAATTGAGGAATTCAGGAATTCGCCCTCTCCCAGGAGCGGTGCACGGAAGGTGTTTTGCCTTCCACCGCTCCTGGGATGGATCAGGCCGAGCCCCCGATCCGCAGCGCGGGCAGGGGAGGCAGCTGAGCGAGCCGTGCTTCTCAAACCCTGCTGCTTTAAACGGGCTCCTCGCTGCCTGCAGCAAAGCCACGCTATGCCTAACGTCACCGGGGAGCAAAAATAGCCGGCACGAGTGGAGGGAGGGGAACGAGAGTATTAAGAGCGCCCAGATTTCAAACATACTTGGCTGGCAGCACGCTCCCTTCCTGCCCCTGCCGCTCCAGATGCGACACAGCACTGGGATCTCTCACTCTGCCCATGAAGAAGGATCCTCTTCTTTCTATTTTTTTCCTCTTTTTCTGCTTTCCTTTCTTTAAATTTCAGCTTTGATACTGCCACATAGATTTTTTTTTTTTATTATTATTATTTTCTTTCCTGTAGGAAACTTCATCTGACGGATTTAAAAGCAAGGTTTGAGCAGGAGAAATTAATTTATCTTTACAGCTGTAAATATGCATGGTACTCATGTGGGATGATATCATAGAGGGAAAGGCAAGACTGGCTGGGAAAATCGCCTGGACCGTAAGGTGCTTGAATGGCTGCTTGGAATGACGAGCTCTCTGTTGTGCGTGCATGTGTGTGAGTGTGTGTTTGTGTACGAGAGCAGCAGTGACGGGAACTTTAAAATGCTGCAAGGGCTCCCCATATGGCTTAATTTTCCTCTTCTAGCTCTGTCTGGAGATGGACAAAGTGTCTGAATGGAATTGGTGCTGTAGGAATTTTATGAATGGAACAGAAGGCAGGTTCAGCAGAAGAGGAGCAGAGCAGGGAGATGCAGTGGGCTCGGCTCTCTCCAGCAGGAGCTGTCACTCCAGGGAACTGCACGGACAGGCACCAGCATGGCACAAATCTGCTACAAGTCCCTGGGACACCAAATGAGGCAGCTGCAAGGAGGCAGCACCTGAGCCGTGGAAATATGCTCCTGAGAATGAGCTATCACCAGCACACCGAGCTGAGAGCTGAGTGTGGGACCAGCTCCAGGCTCAGCTGGAGCACCCCATGCAGGGCTGCTCATTTCTGTGCTCTCCTGCTGGTTGTGAGGCAGAGGAGCAGCCACAGCTCCCGGAGCAGCTGTGTCTCCTTCCTGGGAGTCACTTTCACTGCCAGCTCAGACACCAACATCAATAAAAGGGACAACGAGGCAGTGGGACAGACTGGCTACACCTGCCCTACAGAAGGAGGGCACTGCACAGCAGGAGCAGGAGCAGGACAAGGCAGATTTGGGGTTGCAAGGTCCAAGAAATGGATTTTGATGCTGGTGAAGCTGTGGGGACCAGCCCAGAGCAGCACTGTCCTGAAGGAGCACTGACCACGCTCATCTCTCACCTGTACTCGAGGGACTGGGGTGGGAGATGGGCTCTGTGTGTTTCTCTGCTTTTTTCTATTTTTATTCCAATTGCTAAGTGTGGGAAAATCTCCCTCTGCACTGTGTTGTCCTCTCTTATGCAGAGTTTTTTATGACATCTCTGCAGCTGGTAATGGGGAGAAGGTGAGGGCAAGCCACAAAGAGGATGAAAATTGTCCATCCTCAAGTGCCACAGAGGTCACTGACAGGTGACACAGGGCAGCAGGGGAGGGCCTGGGACTGTAATACTCCTACAGTGGGAGGAAAGAGGCAAAGGAGTCAGAGCTGGTGAGGAGGGAAAGGGACACCTAACTCACTGGAAAACACTGCAAATTCCCAGGATTAAACAAACCCAACCTGCCCAGCAGAACAAGGCAGAGGGGGGTCTTTGCCTGCTGAGCCCTACGAGGACAAGGCAGTCCAGCACCCCTCCCCCTCAGCATTTTCCAAAGAAAAAGAGACAGTCTGAGTGCTGTAAAACACACAGTGCAAATGCACTTCTGTATGCAGTGACCTTTAGGATGGCACAGGCTTTTGATATGCCTTAAAATCTGGGTATTTTAGCTACTTCTTCAGCATTTCTCTGAGGTAGGTTTGCTCTCCTTTTGCCTACACCCAGAATGAATTCAGAGCAGCACAGTCCTGATTTGTGCAGCACTGAGTCTGAGCTAAGCAGAGGCTCCCATGTACAGAGTTGCCTCACATGTTGTCTCACACCTCGCTGCTCAAGGCTGTTCAGACAGGTTCACACCCAGCTCTGGCTGAAAGAGATCTGTTTTAGAGACACATGGACATCTCTGGTACCACACTGGACAGAGAGAGTGAAAAACCCTGTGTTTACAGACACAGAAATCCCACAGGGAACCTGCACTTTGCTTTGTGAAGTGCCTTTTTCTCCATCACTGGAATGCTGTTTGAAACTGCAGGACAGAGGAGGAGCTTCTCATTCAAGGGAAGCTGCTCCGTGAAAACACTGCAGGAATGCTGGACAGGACTTTGAATGCATCACTTACACAGAGCAGACAATTTGGCTGCAAAAGATAAATCTAAAGTTTGTTTTCCCTTTTTAGGGGTCTTCCGCTCTTTCAGAGTTAAGAATGTGGCAAAGAGGTTTAAGCAATCATGCTGATAGTTCTGTAAATCCTTGTTATAAATTTAGGAAGGATGTTTTTTCCTCCAACTCCAAACTAAGGACTGCAGTAAGTGGTTCCAGGGAACAACACAACTTTTTTTGTCTCTTTTCCATGGACACACCTCACAGCTGGGCTCTTGTAATGAGAGCACCAGCCCTACAAGAGTGGCCTCAGTGCCAAAGACCTTTGGTATATTCAGGCAGTGCAGATATGTGCTCAAGGACAGGTAATTTCTAAGGGATCTTTCGTGTTGCTCTGACAAGTTTCTAATGTGTTGTTTTTTTATGTCTTTCCTCTAGTGGAGAATGCAGATGGTCCTTGGGTGAGACACTGGTAAGAAATGGTTCTACAGCTTCCAGCAGCCACGTTTCTTGGAGCAGAGAGAACCCCCTCAGACCCCTGTGACATGAACAAAGCTTCTGGCATTTAAACCCAGGAGGATGTCCCTAACTGATGAGCTGGAGAGCCACTTCTCTGCCACCCCCTACATGGTGACAGAGGCAAGTGAGGACAGCGTGTTCAGAATCAGGCCCAACGTCTCCGCCAACACCACCGGGGATGGCGCGTGGGCCGCCGGCTCCACAGAGGACATGATTGCCATCTGCACCATCGGGGCCATCCTGTCGCTCATGTGCGTGGTTGGGGTGACAGGCAACGTCTACACCCTGCTGGTGATGTGCCACTACCTGCGATCCTCTGCCTCCATGTACATTTACATCATCAACCTGGCGCTGGCCGACCTGCTCTACCTCCTCACCATCCCCTTCATCGTCGGGACCTACTTCATTCAGAAGTGGTACTTTGGGGACATTGGCTGTCGCATCCTGTTCAGCCTGGACTTCCTCACCATGCACGCCAGCATCTTCACCCTCACAGTCATGAGCACGGAGCGTTACTTTGCCGTGCTGAAGCCCCTGGACACGGTGAAGAGGTCCAAGAGCTACCGCAAGGCCATTGCTGTGGTGATCTGGCTGGTGTCACTGCTGCTCACCCTCCCCATGCTCATCATGATCCAGCTGGTGCAAAGGGACAACAAAAGCATCTGTCTGCCCACCTGGAGCAAGCTGTCCTACAAAGTCTATCTCACCATCCTTTTTGGCACCAGCATCGTGGGCCCAGGGGTGGTCATTGGTTACCTTTACATCCGCCTGGCTAAGATTTACTGGGTGTCCCAGACTGCGTCCTTCAAGCAGACCAAGAGGCTGCCCAACCAGAAGGTGCTCTATTTAATCTTCACCATAGTGCTGGTCTTCTGGGCTTGCTTCTTGCCCTTCTGGATATGGCAGCTCCTCTTCCAGTATTATGAATCCTTCCCTTTATCTCCCAAGGTGATGAAGAACATTAATTACTTGACAACCTGCCTGACCTACAGCAACAGCTGCATCAACCCCTTCCTCTACACCCTGCTCACCAAAAACTACCGGGAGTACCTGAAGAACAGGCAGCGGTCCCTCAGCAGCAGCAGCGGGTACTTCCAGAGGAGGAATCGTTTCCAGAGGATTTCAGGGAGATCCCTGTCCACGAGCAGCCAGCACTGCACAGAGACTTACGTCCTTGCTCATGCTCCTTTGGGAAACAGCAGTGCCTGAAGGTAAAATATATCTCCAAGAACAATCAATACTGACTTCAATGTTGCTTTGATTTAAAGTGTTCGTTGTGCAGGCGAAGCCTTGCAGAACCAGAATGTGCACACATTTAGTCCAGAGGCTGTGCCATGTGTCTGTTCTCATTTCTCCAGTGCCACTGATTTGATGCTAGCAGCATTCAGCTGAACATCTATCTAAATAGCCTTTCACTTTTTATCTTTATATTTTATAGTGTATGTCTCCTCAAGTTGCCATCAATAATGAAAGCCCATAACAGGGCCATGATTTTTAATAGTATCAGCTGTCTCACAACGTTTAAAATTATGTTATCCCATGAATGGCTGTAGTTTGCTCTTTTTTTCCTTTAGCAGTAGTGCTAAATTTGTAGTTGTATGAGGACTGAAGACAATGAAATAAAGAAAAAGCAGCTGATGTTTGTGACACGCCATGCAGTTTGCATTTGGGGTAGGACTGGACAATGTGGATGAGGCATATCCAGGGTTGCTTGTCCTGGTTTGGGTGATACACTTATTCTGCACTCCTGTCTATGCACTGGGCTGGATTTTCCAGTCACACAGGAGTGTGCAGTTACACCATGGTCCTTGTCAGCAGCACAGGCTTCCCATGACAGTGCCACAGGCAGGGAACACTCAGCATCTCCTACTGCACTGACCCCAAACACCCATGAGGAGCAGCATCATCTGTCCTGGGCAAGCACATCCACCCTCTGCCCTCCTCCAAGGAGGAATTGGGAACCTCTGATGTTGCTATCCTCAGGGCATCTGCTGGCAAACTGCAACATCCAGCCTCAAGCACCAGACCTCCACCACTAAGTCCAGGAGGAAAGGACAGAGGGAGAGGGTTGAGGAGATGAGATTTTCCCCGGGCAAAGCAATGTTCTCTGAAGTGCTTAATACTCCCAATTATAAAAGGGAGTATTAGGCACTTCAGTTAGGCCTTGGTTAGGGCAACGACTTGTCCCCTTCACTGGAAGTGATTTTACCTTTCTGCTACAAAAACATAGTCCTGCCTACACCAAGAGTACGGTGCCTGTCCTGGCTTTCACCAATTATAAGGCATCACTGGTATAAGTATATAATCTGTGATGTCTGGAACTTCCCCAGTGAGTCTAAAAGCACCTTCTCTGGGATGCTGCCAACATCCCTACAGGAGTCCTCTGCTTGCAGCAGCCCTGCTGCCTCATTAGCAGGGATATGAGGATGCAGTGCCAACACAACCGAGGTACAGAATTAGAACCAAATGAATGCTGAGCAGCAAACTCAGAACTGCAGGGTGAAATCCCTCTGGCAGTGAGCTCTGTTTGCTTAGACTGAGCCTGAATTCAGAATTTAACCATCTATTCCCCTTCAGGGTGTTTAAATGGTCACTGCTCATGGGCACAGGGCAAGATCTGTGTGCAGCCTCCCTGGGGAATATGTTGGACAAGTCGTTTTCTCTTCCATGCATGGGCTTGAAGTTTGTTAAGAATGGGGGAAGATTCACACATGAGAGAGGGCTCTGGTGCATGCAGTTCTGCTGCTGAACTGCTGCAGGAACTGGAAGGGCCTTGCTCTGCTCCCAGCCCTCTCCACACACCCCAGCAGCAGTGCTCCTGGGGGTCAGGGTGCTTTACCTGCAGCCTTCTTGCTGTGCAGTGTGCCAGCAGCTCCTACTTCAGGATCAGCCCCTACCTGATCCCAGGCAATTCACAGAATTCACAGAATCACTGGGTTGGGAGAGACCTTCAAGATCATCGAGTCCAACCCAGCCCCAACCCCTCAACTAAACCCTGGCACCCAGTGCCACATCCAGGCTTTGTTAAACACACCCAGGGATGGTGACTGCACCACCTCCCCGGGCAGCCATTCCAGAACTTTATCACCCTTTCTGGGAAAAACTTCTTCCTAATATCCAACCTATATTTCCCTTGGTGCAGCTTGAGGCTGTGTCTCTTGAGGGGCAGGAATACCACAGATTTGGCCCTTTCCTGTGCTGGCAGTACTTGTCAGCTTTCAGCCCCTCTGGGCTTGGAGACACATTAGTGAGAGCCCATTAGAGAGAGCAAAGCACCCTCAACCCTCTGTGAGGGAGTAGGAGCCCATGGATGGGGTGAAGAGTTTGCTATGAAATCACAAAGATTGGAAGCGACCTTCAGGACTGAGTCCAGCCATTACCATTAACCACTACCATTAACCACCACCACCCTAACCATTACCATTACCCCAGCACCACCCCGTTCACCACGTGTCCCCCAGTGCCACATACACTGTACACATTTTGAACACTTCCAAGGATCCAAGGATGGTGATTCCACACCTCCTTGGGCAGCCTGATCCAATGCCTGACCACCCCTTCATGGAAGAATTTTTCCCAATATCCAATTTATTTTCCTGAACCCATTTTCCACTTACATAGTCAGGTGTTTATCGTGAATCAGAATGTAAAGTTTAGCCTCCTTTTTTTCCCTTTCAAATGGCAGTTTTAGCTTCTCCTTGCCCAGGAAGAGCCAGACAAGCTCAGGATGAGCAGTTCTCATGGTTGTGAAGGAAAGCTACTGCAGCCTGAGCCTTTAGAAAGCACTGTCCATCTTGCCTAAAATCAGACAGCCAAAATGACAGGGGGTTTGCAAATCTCAGTTCATCCAGGCCTCACCCACCCATGCAGACAGTGCAGAAGATACTGAAAGACATTGGAGCAGATCTGCCTTCAATTATTCAGTCTGACCCCTTCACCCTCAGCAGCTCTGCTCTGATTCTCTTCTCCAAACCCTCCCCAAGCAATCCATCTCACAGAAAAGCTTTGCAAAACACCTTTCATGGCTCTGCCAGTGCTGGGAGCACCCTGAAAGCAGCCTGAGCAGCGTGTTGAAGGCACAAGGCCATGCCAGATGTCCAGGGAAAGGAGCTGGGATTCCCTGTTTTCCTGGAAGGACACACAGCCTCAGCCCTTCTCCTTTAAAGCTTGTGCTGTCTCAGCAGGGTCTGGTGAGGTGTTTGTCAAATCAGCACAACAAAGCCAAGAGAAGAGACAGCCTCGGGTCAGGGACTGGCTGTGGGTGATGCTCCTGTCAGTACTGGATCATCTCTGAATGATGAGATGTTTCATTCAAAGCCTTTCCCTTCCCACCCCAGGCTGGAGTTGGTTTTTTTCCTTCACTCACATCCTTCAGCACTCAGCTCAGGCAGCAATAAGGAAATATTATTCCAAGCCTGCAGGTACAAGCAAGGCTCTGAGCACTTCCCAAGCAGCTGAGTCCCAGCCCTGCATCCCAAACTAACTTCACAGGGCACCAGCCATGCTCAGATAACACCAGGGAGCTGTTCTCTGCCTGAAACCAAAGGGCAGCTTAGCCCCCAGAGCTTGCTGCATATTAACAGGGGAGCAGGAGCAGCAGAGAGAGCCAAAGAAGGAACTGCCTCCTCCAAGACATAGATTGTGTGCTTAATGATAGCTGCAAAATTATTGTGCCCTACTCATTCCTCCTTGCACAAACCTATCCTCAGTCAAAGACCCAAGAGCAGTCCTTTGCATAAATTAAATCTGAAACTGGTGTGAAAGAGAAGTGTGTATGCATGTGGCTGTGGGCTTGCATAGCTCAGACCTGACTCTATTTGTTCATTTTCCCCTGTGGGGTAAGACCAGGAGTTCTTCCATGATCCCAAATCCTTAAGTCCCCCCATCTCTGAGGTGTTTGGTGCCCCACAGACTGGAATCACCAGCTGAGCTTCAGATAGTAGAAGCCAAAACACCAAATTTTTTGCCCATTTAAGCCGGGAAGCCAGGAAGCATTAACAATGCCTCAAAACCCATAGAAACTCATAGTTGTAAATACTCCATAGTTTTCCAAAAGGGCCAGGGCAAGGCTAGGAAAGGCCAGGTAGCCACTCTGGTGGCTGAAACAGGCAGCAAAGTACAGCTGGGGCCAGGCAGTGTTCTCAGCTTTAGTCTTTGCCAGAAAAGGATGACGTCTATGTTTACCCAAATGATTTGCAAATCCACCCAGAAATTTAAGAATCCTTCTGGAAATTCTTTTATTTCTTCTTTTTCTGAATTCTGAATTGTCTTGTTTCAACCTTTAGGAGGCAAAACAGCACAATTTCTCACTTCAAGATGAAGCTTTATCCATCAGTTTGCTTACACTTAATTTGAAAAAGGCTTTTTCCATTTTGTTTGGACCACAGGACTTTTGGAAGAGTCCAAGCAGGAAAGCAGAGAGCAGCTGTGCATCCCTCTGTCCAAACCCTGCCTGGACAGGGTGGTACCCACCAAACTGCCACCTGTCAGGAAAATTAATCTACAAACATCAGAGGTTTATGTCCAAAAAGAAAGCAGAGGAGTCCTTTTACTTTACTTGAATAAAGGGAGAGGCCATGGGGCATTGCCCTGGGGTCTCTCAAGTTTTTGGAGGACACAGCCTCCTTTTTATCCCAATTTCCCAGCTGTATTTCCCTTCTCTCTTTCTCCATTGCCTGAGGTACTTGAGAGGTGCAGACTTCTTGAAATGCCTGATACCAAAGATTCCCCTCTAATGGATAACCCTCCCTTTTCATTTTTTATTCTTATGGAATTTAGGGTTTTCCCTCATTGTTTCTTTCATCGTTCAATTTAATTTATCAGCAAACCTAAAGTTTATTTGTAAAAGCAAATCTCTTTTTTCATTCATCAGTCAGTGGAATCCTTCCCATTGTTTCTTTTATCTTTCAGTGCTGGTTTTATCCACCAGCAGACCCACAGCTTGTTTGTAAAGACAAAATCCATCATTCCTCTCACACCCCTGCCCAATTCCCACGTACCACAGCAATCACAGGCTCAAACCTCCCTCCTCACCTGCTGATGGAGCCTGATTTCAGCTCAGTTTGAGCCCCCTCCTTTTTCCTGCAGCCCAGTGAGTGCAAGGCCACCCTCTCCTGCTGTGAGTGTCCCACCTCCCCTGTTGGGACACAGCCAGTCCAGAGCTCTTCAGCCTCCAAGCACCCAGAAAAACCTCAGCACAAGCTCCCAGACAGGATCTGGGCAATATTATGCACATTTTGGTCCACTTACAGCTCAAGGCTGGCTGGGTGAGAAGTGGGATTTATGGAGCACTTTAGCCATGGCCACCAGCTCAGTGACCCCACAGGGCCAGGGGGTGAGGGCTGGCATGTGTGACAGTCTCCAGATTGTCAGGTTGTTGGATTAGGCCCTTTTCTGACTTTGAGAGGGGCAACTGAGAGGTGTTTTAAAAACTTTTATTCCATTTTTAGTTTTATGTGAAGAGTGAGACAATACAGATGTTATAATTCACACCATTCCAATCAAAAGCCAAATATTTCTTAATTACAGTACATTATAAGGGTTTCTTAAACAATCAGTTTTAACCACACCATGTAATAAATACTTTAAAACCAATCATCTAAAATTACACACCTTTCCTAGTTCTATTTTTCCAAAGTATCTAGTTTGGAAAAAGCTCATCTTTTAAAACTTATTTCTAATTCTATTTCTCTCTCAACAACATCTATCCTATTCTATAACACTTCTAAATCAACATTTCTTATCTCAAAATTTACATACAAATACATATTATATAAACCTTCTATCAAACTTTAAAAATTCTCTACACACTCATTCCCCACATCAGGTGACCCTTCCATTTCTCTGGGGTGTGTGCTCAGAAACTTCTCCATTCAGTGTTTGCTTCAAGACATTAAAAGGAGAGACTGAGCAGAGCTTGGAGAGCAAATCCACCCCTTGGCAGAGCTGCCTAGAAAAAAAACATTCCTCCTGCCAGTGCTGCCCCACTGGCATCTGCTGTGGCTGCCACACCAGGATGTCTCCACTGAAATGATCTGCCCCAGCCACGCCTGAGCAGCACACTCAGACTGACTGTCTGGGCATTTTTCCTTCTCAAAATGCACAATTAAATCCTGAGACCTCCACACAGCCACTGCTCCTTCTCCAGATGAAACTCCAGCTGTCTCTCCAGTGCAACAGTGAAGAATGCATTGTAAGAAAAATATCAGACCCTGCCTTGTGCTTGGCAGCTTTGTTTTAAAGTGACATTTGGGCACACTGAATATTGTCCTGTGCAGCCTTGGACCCAGGCCAGCTCTGCATGGGGATCTTTGCCATCTATGTACTGCATGAGCTGCCATATCCTGGAAAACAGTGTCAGTTCTAAATCATTCTGACCACTTTTTGCACCTCCAAAATCAGCACCTTATCTGCAAGTCCTGCTTAGACCTGATTTTTAGCTGAGGATGCTGATCCAGGCACATCAGAAGTCTGGTGGAAACAAGTTAATCAAGGAGACAGAGCAAGAGCAGAGAATGAATTATTATTATTATATATTTATTATGCTGCCAGAATATAGAGGGGTATTTGAATGTGGGCTGGAAATGGCAAGGCAGAGCAAAAGCAGGTGGCTTTTTGCTGACTCTCAGTTTTTCAGTGTAGTAAAAATGAAAATTCACTACAAACATTGCAGAAAAAGAAAATCCCACATCTCTGAGTGAAAGCTGAGCAGCAGATAAATCTATTGCTGCTAGTAACAAAGCAGCTCACTTTCATTCTGATTGCCCAGGAATAAACACCTGATCACAAAGATATGGGAATCTGTCAAAAAGTCAGAGTTTTCTCTGTATACTGAAGGCTTGCTGCTAAATCTACTTTTCCCAAACATTTATCACCTGTGAAGCCATCTGTCTGCGAGGGAAGCACATGTTTTTGCCAAAAGAGACAGTGTAAATATCACAATTTGTGTTTCAAAGACCAAACCACTCAAGCATGCATAATTTCAACTGTTATTAACTTTAATTACATGTTAAGTAGCTGCTGTTATTAGTTCAAAGCTGTCTAGGAAGATAAAAAAATAGCACAATAAGTGCAAATATATGACAAAAGTTGGTGAAATAACCTGCCTCAGTGATAGAGTGGAACATCCCCTGGCACAGGAGCAGACAGGACAGGATTTGCCACACCAGCTCTGACTGTTACAGCCATCCCTGGCCAGTTTTGGCATCTCCCTTTCACAGACATCCTGGAAGTCCCATAACAGAGTTAATTTATTGGCATCAGCTGCAGTTCCAGCCACAGAACATCCAAGACTTGTTTTTTTGTTTTCAGGTGTGCCAAAAGCAGCACGAGGGGTGCACCCACCAATGGACAGATCCTCAAAATAAATTAATCCTTGTGGGAAAGAAAGGCAATGCCAGGAGTGAGATGTGAGCATCACTAAGGAAATTCTTTGAGCCCTATGAACACGAGAATCAAATATTGTGACAAAGATTTCCAATTCTTAATCACTATTTCACAAAGGGGGAAAAATATCTTAAAAGGATTGAGGTGTCATCCATACCCCAGTGGCAACAGGCACCCACATGCTTTGGGAATTAAAGTAGCAACACTCCTTCCAAGGCTTTCCTTTAAATACTGAATTTGATGCCCAAATCCGAGCACACTGGGCAGCAGAAGTGCACTTTGGCTTTTTCTGTGTTTGTGTTTATTTGAAACACAACAGGAAACACAGGCAGCAGAGGCTCCTGCTGATTGCTTAGTTTAGCTCATGGCTTGCTGCTCAGAGGAGAGTGTAACATAATTAATTCATTAACTGCAAACGTTCTACAAACGGAATTGCTCCATGTTTATGTGAATTGCAAAATGTTTATATGAATCTGTGTTTATGTGAATCACTCTGGTCCTCTCTGGTATCCTCAGAGGAGAATTTCCTTCAGGATCCAGAACAGGGACTGTAGAGAGCTCACTTCTGAGCACAAGAAGTGACATCACACACTGATGCCTCAGGTTTTAGCTTTTATATTTTTCAGATTCTGAGCTGCTTTAGTTTGTAATTCTGAGCTTCATACCAGGGGATGGTGAGCTCTCTGCACAGAGCAGGGAGACAAAACAATTCCTTCTCCAGCTGGGGACCAAGGACAAATGATCCAAATCTCAGGCCCAAGAGCACAAACTACATGGACTGAAGAGAGAAAAGCAAGAAGGATGGGACTGCATGGGCTAAAGCTGGAATTGGACAATGAACTCCAATCTGCAAATGGAGCAGAACTGATCCAAGTGAGAGACCCCGTGCCCGCTCGTGCATTTTGTGCCCATTTTGGTTCATCTTGGGTGCAGCCCTGGCTGGGCTCTTGTGCTGCCCAAGCTGCAGGGGCAGAGCAGCAGGTGGGGCCCACCTGGCATTGGCTGAAATGTGCAGGTAGCCCAAGGAAAGGCAAGTCTGAATGTGAGGAATCTGGGCCAAACCACACAGGAAGCCCAGGACTGACACGTTCAGACTGAGATTTCTGGAAGAAATACATGTTTAATTTTGCACAGAGCCTGCCTATCCTATGTTTTCAGTTGAGGATATTAATTTCTTATTTCATGCCAATTAAGCTTTCCAAGGAAAAGCTACAACTCTTTAAACAGTAAAAGTAGGTTTGTTTCCACTGGAGTCAATGCAGCTGTAGCAGTGTATACTAAAAACAAACTCTGAAGTCAAAACCAAAAACACCCCAATCATTTTGATCCTCTGAGTCCAGGAAATCTGCATTTCAGCTGCCCACATGAGTAACAGTGAAGATATCAAGTGATCCCATAAATGACAAGGTACTTCATTCACCAGGACTTGAAGTATTCACAAGTGAGACCCACCCCATCACACCAGAATCTGTGCAAAACCATGTGAAGTGAGGTGGAATTTCCAAAGTTTCCCAGCCCTTGGAGTATCAGAGAATGGTAAATTTCCTCTCCTTAGGGCAGTCTGTGCTGTTCCAGCCTCCTCCTCCATGGCTGGGTCTCAGTACAGCAGCTTTGGCCATCTGGCTTCATTAGAACATCATTCCTGGCTTCTTTGTGATGGACCAAAAATAGTAAAAGCAGTTTCCCTTTTGGCATTTAGCAAGCCAACTGGTGGGTTGATTAAGATTTAGTTTAGCTAATTAAGGAAGAAAACATCTTTGTAAGCTGATTGATTTGTTTTCTGCTGCCTAAAACTTCTTCCTTGCTTTGAAACCTGTGTCTGGAAAGATCTGCTGTTGGGCCAACCTGCACCAGAACAAACCCTGGGGCAAACACCAAATACTGCCACACTCCTGCATTGCAGCAAGGAAGGAGCTCTAATTTATGCCATCCTTGATCAATGGATGGAGCTGAAACTCTATTACCCCTTTGAGAAAACAACCAGAACTAGCAGGATTTTGGACACTTGTGCAGACCCCACTGAAGTTGTTCTTTATGGTTGTCTTGCCCAAGGAGGTTGGGCATGTCTGAGCCCAGCTGGGCTCCATCCCACCCATGGAGCTCCCATCCTCAGACTCCCTGCCCAGGTTAAAGGAAGAAATGACTGCAGTGCATGGAGCAGCTGTGCTCAGCCAGCAGAGGCCTAAAAGCTCTTTTTCCCACTCTGCAGGAACACCAGAACATTAAAATCCTTGACCAAAAAGAGAAAGGCACAGGCTCCCAAACCCAGGTTTGCAGTGATTGAGGATGATCTTGCACAGCTTAAGAATCACAAATACATGCTTTAAACATTTCATTGGAGGAAAAGAATCTTCTCAAAGGTGAAGAAAAGCAAAAACCTAACTTCTATCCCAGCACCTGAAGAACAAAACACCCTTCTCAGGAGCAGGAGGTGGTTATTGTACCCTTCCCACATGAAGAATTGACAGATTTCACAGAATCACTGGGTTGGGAGAGACCTTCAAGATCATCGAGTCCAACCCAGCCCCAACCCCTCAACTCAACCCTGGCACCCAGTGCCACATCCAGGCTTTGTTAAACACACCCAGGGATGGTGACTGCACCACCTCCCCGGGCAGCCATTCCAGAACTTTATCACCCTTTCTGTGAAAAACTTCTTCCTAATATCCAACCTATATTTCCCTTGGGGCAGCTTGAGGCTGTGTCCTCTGAAATCCCCATCCCCACGGCATGGAGGGGAGCAATGGAGATGTGCTGAAGACACTTGGCTGAAACTGAAGGAATTTTGGTGAAACTGGCTCCAAACACAGCCTTTCAGGTGAACCCAGGCCAGTCAATCAAGTTTTCTGTGTTTGACATTCTCATCACTAACCTGCCTTTTCTCTCCTCCAGTTTTGTGCCTCTCCTCTGTTCAGGACACAAATTCCCCAGGACACTGAGCACTTCTTGCAAAGCCTGTGCAGAAGATGCTCAGTGGGGCCACAAATGTAAGCAGTGACTTCAAAAGCAGTGTGACACAAACAACAGATTTCAGCTGCTAATGGGAAAAGCAAAGGTATTTTCTAGAGAGGCTTTAATCCTGTACAAAGCTGCCCACAGCACCCACCATCCCTGTTCCTGAGCAAGGAAGGGACAAGATGTTGTCTCTGCAGCAGAACAGACTGTTGGATTAAGTTTTTGGGTTATTTTTTTATTTAGAGATGGGGTAATTGAGAGCTGTTTTAATTTTTTTTTATTTTATTTTTAGTTTTATGTGAAGGGTGAGACAATATAGATGTTATAATTTGCATTATTACAATTAAAAGTTAACTATTTTTAATTATAATACATTATAAGCAGTTTTTGTTTTATTAGTTTTTGTTATACTGTGTTGTAAATGCTTTAAAGCTAATTATTTGAAATTATTTTTGGTGGGTTTTACTAGAATGTATTTTTTATAGTTTTATTATTTTAAAATATTTAGTTTTATTTTTAAGGTTATTTTTTCAAACTTGTTTTTAGTTTAATTTTTTCTTTTAATAATGTTTGTTTTATTTTATGGTGTTTTAAAGTTAGTATTTTTTGATCTTCAAATTTGTATATAGATGTACATTATGTAATTTAATAATAATAATATTTAAATAATAAGTTTTTTGTCAGGTTTTAGGAATCTTCTACAAATTCATTTCCCACACAGACCTCACCCTGTGCTTGTTACCAACTCTGTGAGATGGCTCTGCCCTTCCTGAGCCAGGTTATGCAGCTGCCTCCAGAGTCATTGCAGAAAATATCCTTATTTTTTCCTT
>WBNO01019018.1:28900-79076 GCA_013400575.1 Peucedramus taeniatus
CATCCTATTTAATTTAATAATTTAATACTCTACATAAAATTTTATAAAAATATAATGGTAAGAATTTTTAACATATATATTTCACAAAAACAAAAAGTAAAATATCATAATTTTACATTACAAATTAAAAAAAATAATACAAAACTTCCAACCACTAAAAAACACAGCTCTATAAAAACACATATTAAAAAACAAACAAACAAACAAACAAAAAACCCACTTCCTCTTTTCCTTCCAACCTAAAAACAAAGTTCTTAACCAAAAGATAACAGACCTGTCTTTCAGTCCTGGAAAGAGTAAGTGTATTCTTTGGGTAAAGGGTCACTGGAAACATTCAAAACCCACCAGCCCTGACTTTCACTCATGGAATTTTCCAAGACTTTCCTTGAGATCTGTATCACATCTGCTTAGCATCACCTCCACACTGAAAGCACCTCCTGTGCCAAACCAGCTCAGCCAAGGCAGGGGAACACAAGAGCCTGGCAATAACAGCACCTAAAACCCCCACAGGGAGGAACAATTTGCCCTTCATCACCCCTGAAACAGAAAGATGTATTGGGCTACAGCAAATTTCTATTTTCTCTGCACCCATTTGATTGGAAAAACCTCAACATCAGCAATTATTTAGAGGCACATTACAACCAGCAAAACCAGCTCGAGCAAGAAGGGGACAAGGCCTGGGTTCTGCACACACTGGGGGGGAAAGCAGCTCTTGCAAGCACTTTATGACACCTATAATGCACAAAGGGATGTAAAGGCTGCCCAGGGACAGATCCAGTGTGGCCCAGAAGCTCACTCTCTCCACAGCCAGAGACTCCATCCCAGCTTCAAGCACAGTGTCCAGCCCCTCCTACAGCCCCACATGTCTCTCCATCCTGGGGGGATTCCCCTCTCAGCAAGGCTGGACCTAATGGGAATCCCCACCCAGAGCTCTGGGCTAGGTCTGCATCACATCAACACATCTGAGCCTTCCACTTGATTCATAATTTTGTGGGTAGCACAGAAGTCACAGAAGATGTGGCTGGCTCTGCAGGCCAGCATTGCAGGAGCTCCCACACCCTCTGGAAGCCCCTGAATGCTGTTAGTGTGACAGCAGCAGAAAATCAGTGTCATTGGCATTGTGAGGCATGTGGTTATCCCAAAAAAATTGTACCTTGCTGGAGCAAACCTCAAAGAGCTTCACATAACTCTGCAGTTGAGTGTTCTGAGGCACTACAGCAAATCACTGTTATTTGAAATTCTATAAATATGGCACCAGTTCAAAGGCTGCTGCAGATGGGCAGCAGCACCCTGCTGACCTTTGCTGCTCCCCTGGCACTGAGATCTGCTGCCTCCAGCCCCTGCCCACCTCCTGCAGCACATGGGTACATCTCCCAGAGCCCCACTCCAGCTGGGGGGGAAATTAATGCTGCCCATTCTGGCCCAGATACCAGCAGGGAAAGCAGGACACAGCACACAGCAGGGAGCAAATATTTCTTTTTCCTTTTTCTTCTCCCCTGTCCTGACTACTGGTGTTTTCTGTTAGCATCCCCGTGGATTCAGTACATGAGAAATTAAAGAAGCTGCTACAGGGAGAAACAGCAGGTATGCACATGGGTGGGAAAGCTTTCAAATAAGCACTGTAAAATCAGTTATTAGATAACAATGTTGTACCTGAAGCTACTTAGATAATGGCACATTAATAGCAGGACTGACAGAGTCTTTTCTGCTCACACAGGCACAACAGAAATATTTGCTTTATCTCATAGCTATGATGGGTGCAAAACACATTTCTCTGAGGATTTTGACTCTCCCCCAAAGCACTTTGAAAATGCAGAGATCTGTTTGCCCCATTATACACCCAGCTCCTCCCTCTTCCTCATTTTGGGAAAAAAATACTGGGTACATCACCACAAATGTGCTTCTTTATTTGCAGTCCCACACATATTCACTCACCTGCCTAATTCCCAGCCCTTTGCTCTGCTCATCAAACAAAGGTATTTGCACAAGTTTGCCTCAAAGGAAAGAACCACCTCATGCTTAAGATATTGATGCCTTCTGAAGGCTGGCCTAGAGCAGAGGCTGGACAGAATTAAAGAATAAAGCAGGGATTTATTAAAAGGCCTCCATGGATCCACCTTGGGCAGCACAAGAGCCCAGCCAGGGCTGCACCCAAGATGAACCAAAATGGTCCCAAAATGCACGAGCAGGCACGGGGTCTCTCACTTGGATCAGTTCTGCTCCATTTGCAGATTGGAGTTCATTGTCCAATTCCAGCTTTAGCCCATGCAGTCCCATCCTTCTTGTTTTTCTCTCTTCAGTCCACGTTGTTTGTGCTCTTGGGCCTGAGATTTGGATCATTTGTCCTTGGTCCCCAGCTGGAGAAGGAATTGTTTTGTCTCCCTACTCTGTGCAGAGAGCTCACCATCCCCTGATATGAAGCTCAGACCCACACACTAAAGTAGCAGAGAATCTGAAAAATATAAAAGCTAAAACTTGAGGCATCAATATGGAAGCACATCCCAAGTGTGAGAAGTCAATCTCTAATTTTACAAACTGCAAGATAATCCCAAGTTTTGTCAGCACTGCCCAAAGAAAAAAGAAGGAAATTGGTTCCCACTTCCTTGGGCAGCTGCACTGACATGAAGAGTGACCTTAGAAATAATCACCAATCAGTGAAATTCCTATAACCCCTTTGAGAAAAGCCTTCCTGCAGGCTGTGACAGCAGACTCAGATACCCACAAAGCACTGGACTAGACATAGGAGGAATGAAGTCCCCCTTGCTGCCATCAGGACCATCTGGCCAGGACACTGGGATGAGGAAAAGATCCAGGTCCTGCCTTTTCTGAGGCCTGAGGAGCAAATGACCATTTCAAGGCATGGTGTCAAGAGATGGATAGCAAACACTTTGGCTCTTGGTGCTACTACAGCAATGACAAGAAATGGAGTAGACAGATGTTTAGAAATCAAGCCCATACACATCAGGCAAGAAAGGAATCTGTATCCTTCCCAAGAGGAATGGATGTTATCATCACAGATTTATTAGCTAGGAGTCATCCTCCAGTGCCACATTTCACAGAAACATTACCTTGGCATCCAATATGGGGCCTTTTCAGAAGGGCTTGGTAGTGTAAACCTTCTCACAAGTGGACACTTTTCCACCTTATGAAGTCACCAGGGTTTTTAATTTCTCTCTCTGTCCAAGAGAGAGCACAGACTGAAATCCCTGTGAGGAGGAGGGCTTGGCCCAGCACTGAGACTGGGAGAAACCCATACTCACACCATGCCTGCTCTGGAGAGGGCTCATGGTTTCATCTCCCACAAGCACTGAAATTTATTCCAGGTTTTTGTTTTCTTTCTTTTTTCCCTCTTTTTCCTCTAAGTAATCCTAAGTCTCTGGTGGGACTCTGCATTTTGTTTATTCCAATCAGCAGCAACTCTAGTGGCTTTTGGCCTGCAAAAAGCAGAGTGAAAAAGCAGAGAGTGGTGGGAGAGAGAACACACAGACATCTCAGTGCCAGCACTGATGTCATGCTGAATGGACATTTGAAAGAATTTAATGTCTCAGTATCATTTGCTCCCAGAAGCAGCAGCTATCCAAAACACTCCAGCATGATTTGCATCCAGGAATTCTGATCTCTACGTGCCCAACAAGGAGAACAAACTCTGGTTTGTAGCTCACATTGCAGGGTCAGGCTGGTTAAAACTGCCATGATTTCTGGTGTCCAGCTGTTTTATGGCAATTTAAAAATAATTTCCTGGCTCGAATGTGGCAGTACCCCTCCCCAGAAGGTGACCTGAATTGAGGGCAGGACTTCATGGGGTGACACTGAATGGGACCCTCTGTGTCTCTGCAGAGCTTTGGGCTCACTCAGGTTCCCTCCTCCCTCAGGGGCATGGTCTACTGGCACTGAGGTGCTGGCAAGTCTGAGCTCCCCAATAAAGGGCAGATATGTGTTAAAAGCCCAGCAGAAAATGAGAATATCAGAAAGCAGAAATAAGTGGCACTGGGAGATGCTGTCCCTACCTCATCTTCATCAGTCAGACCCCACCCCAGCAGAATTAGGGATATGCTGCAGAGATCAGGGATGGAGCCAGGGGCAGCAGGGACCTGATTGCATCAGTCCTGAGCCCCTGGAGTTTCCTGCCCCAGCCCAGCCCGGCAGTGCTCAGGGCAGCTGGACAGGAGCAGTCTGAGCACAGAGTTCCTGCTGTGGGAAGGGCTGCAGGTATCCAGCTGCAGCTGATGCCTCAGGTTTCAGCTTTTATATTTTTCAGATTCTGTGCTACTTTAGTGTGGGGGTCTGAGCTTCATATCAGGGGATGGTGAGCTCTCTGCACAGAGCAGGGAGACAAAACAATTCCTTCTCTAGCTGGGGACCAAGGACAAATGATCCAAATCTCAGGCCCAAGAGCATCAACAACGTGGACTGAAGAGAGAAAAACAAGAAGGATGGGACTGCATGGGCTAAAGCTGGAATTGGACAATGAACTCCAATCTGCAAATGGAGCAGAGCTGATCCAAGGGACAGACCCCGTGCCCGCTCGTGCATTTTGGGACCATTTTGGTTCATCTTGGGTGCAGCCCTGGCTGGGCTCTTGTGCTGCCCAAGGTGGATCCATGGAGGCCTTTTAATAAATCCCTGCTTTATTCTTTAACTGTCCAGCCTCTGCTCTAGGCCAGCCTTCAGAAGGCACCAGAGGAACCTCAGCCCAGCCAGGAGCTGTGCCCTGGGGTGCTGCCCATGCCATGGGGCACACAGGCACCACGCTGCCCTTGCACAAACCACTGCCAGTATTGCTGCTGCCAGCAGGAGGGCACACTGCAGAGCCTGGCTTTGCTTCTCTCCATCACAAGAGCTGGTTTTAATTGATGGAGTGGGACCACTGACAGGGCTGGGAATGCTGAGAATGTATCCTGCAGGATAAGAGTGCTCCTGCTCCTGCTATTCCTCAGCTTTACCAGTGCAGAAGCCTTGTTATTGTCAGCAGGTAAAACTCAACCTGTGCTGACAGCAGGCAAAAGGCACCTGAATCACAGCCTGCAAATGGAGCAAATGAAACCTGGAGCAAAGGGCTCTGCACATTCTGCCTGTGACTTGTCCTGGGATATTCAACAGGCACACATCTCATACCAGGTTTCCTAAAAGCATGTGCCACTGGTGTCAGTCTAGTGCCACAGCTTTGCAACAGGTAAATTGCTAAAGTCATAAATCTGAAGGAGGGACAGGGAAAATCCTGTGGCCAAAACCAAAACCATGAATGAGAGTGTACTGGAGAAACTTTTGGTAGGAAGACAGGGATCCATATTCTGTGGCTGCACCAGCCAAACCCAGACATTTGGTCATTCCAAAGTAATTCCTTCCATGTACATGAAGGACTTGGAAAGCACACACACCATCCCCCAAACTAAAGTACATAAATACAATCAGGAGCACCTATATGCTTTTATCCAGTACTTATTTACTAATATTTATTTATTACCCAGATATTTATTAAAGATCAGCTTTTCCTCTGCTGGTCCCAGCTGAAAGGGATCAAACAGTTTCATAGAAATGAGTAACTCTGGAGATAATCCAAACATAAAGAGAAATCAGCAGCTGTGTGTCTCACTATAATCTTAGCTGCCTGGCTGTAGGATTTACTTCCCTTGGACAGATAAAATGAATTGTACTTTATGCTGAAGCACTAAAGCCACAGGTACACTTTTCCCTCTCATGGCCTTCTCTAAATCAGTCGTTCTGCACTATGGAACAGAAGCCAAAAACCCATTAAACTACCAGCATAATGTATTTGCCCTACATCACTTTTTGCCCCTCAGTAAATGAGTATGGGGAAGAAGAAAAGGGCAAATATGAGAACAGTCTGCAGGCACCACTATGGATACAGCAATCACCTTCATATTCTGGGCAACTGATGTATTAACACTGTATTACAAGTGACAGGTTCCAAGGATTCATGCAGTGGAGATGGCCCTCATTTGCCATAATAAAACAGACCATGAAAGTGCCTGTCATGATGCCATTAACTGGTTCCTGAGCCCAGTTGTGTCTCCTGTGACATGGCTTCTTTGCACCTCTTTGTAGAGAGATGCTTTACATTCCCTTGATGCCCACATAACTAATCAGCAAGTGCAAGGTGGCCAGAGCCATGTCTCAGAGTGAAGCAAAGACAATAATTTCTTGTATTTTCCTTCTTCTCCTCTCATGATTTAAAAAGAAGCCATTATCATTTACTGGATTCATTTCCAGCAGGTATTTCTTCAGAGAATGCTCTGATTTTTGCCACTCAGTTTAGATTGGACACCAGTGTCAGTTGAGATTTCAACAGACTCACAGACCTGGATTTCTGATGAAAATTTTCACGCTTGCAAATTGATACATTTGCTTCCTGCAAATCACTGGCAGTGACTTTTCCCAAAGGTATTCCTGACAGAAAATGCATTAGCTCAGGTATTTGGGGATTTCACCACAAACAAGGGTACCAGCAGAAAGCAAATGCAACATTTAATTTGACAAATATTTACCAAAAAAAAACCCAGCACCCAGCCCCTGTGGCAACCATCCCACAAAAATTATACTGCCTGTCCAATTTAGAAAGCCTGAATGAAAGGAAATCATCAGTATTCTTTGGGGGAAACTAAATTTACTTGAGTAAAACCTAGCTTATGCAACCAGCCACCAAAAGCTCTGCCAAACTCCTAGGCAGGCCTTAAGGACAAGTTTTGCCATCTGCAGCCTACGGAAGTCTGTGTTCAATAAATGTTGACCCATGAGTAAGTCCCTGGCAGCAGCCTGAAGGGAGAGTGTGCCAGGTTTTGAAAGGCACCAGGCTGGGGGAGCTCACAGATTTACTCATCACTGATGACAGTGAGAAACCTCTCAAAGGGAAGTTTGAGAAAACTGGTTTATGTAATTACAAAGATTTATGTCTGTTACAGTTCCAGAAGTTTCACTGTATCCTGGGGATCTTGGCACACAGGAGTCAAAAACAGAGAAATGGATGGAGATTATCTTTGGATGGAGATTGTAGGATCAACACCCACGGGGTAAATGAAGTGTTGGATTAGGATGGAACACAGAAATCCCTCCCTTGCAGGAGTCAGAAGCCACATTTTGATTTATTTCCATGGGGCAGAGGGAAGCATCTCATTATCAAAAGCACTGGGTGTGGCAGTGATGCCTTGTGAAGGCTGACCTGGAACAGAGGCTGGACAGAGCTAAAGAATAAAGCAGGGATTTATTAAAAGGCCTCCATGGATCCACCTTGGGCAGCACAAGAGCCCAGCCAGGGCTGCACCCAAGATGAACCAAAATGGTCCCAAAATGCACGAGCGGGCACGGGGTCTCTCACTTGGATCAGTTCTGCTCCATTTGCAGATTGGAGTTCATTGTCCAATTCCAGCTTTAGCCCATGCAGTCCCATCCTTCTTGTTTTTCTCTCTTCAGTCCACGTTGTTTGTGCTCTTGGGCCTGAGATTTGGATCATTTGTCCTTGGTCCCCAGCTGGAGAAGGAATTGTTTTGTGTCCCTGCTCTGTGAAGAGAGCTCACCATCCCATAATATGAAGCCCAGACCCACACACTAAAGCAGCACAGAATCTGAAAAATAGAAAAGCCGAAACCTGAGGCATCACCAAGACTTCACAGTGCACAGTTGTGTGGTCAGCCTGTGATGATTTTCAGGGCTGGAATGTGCTAAAGTCAGTGTTGAGGTCTCATTTAGGGTTAGGGTGTCTAGAGTAAACACCTACAGCTCTAAACCACAAGAGTCTTTGCCACAACCCTGAATTTCCCCAGTGTTGTATAACAGTAAATTCATCACTTAAATAGCACCCTGACTGAGATTTCAGTGAACCAAATATATGAAAAATAAATGTCCAAGCCCATCTCTGTTTTTCAGTGTACATACAAGGCAGAAATAATGACTCCACAGAGATGGAAATCAACAACTTTTAAAATCAGATTTGTCATTGCCCTATCAAGCTTACAACAGGACGTTGTGCCACCAGCTCCAACAGTTTTCTATGAAGTCTCAGATGTAAAGTGACTTTTTTAAACACTCTGGTTCCTGAAATCCCTGAATTGTTGGAAATCATGGCCTTACTTTAATAAAATACGTACAGTTTAGTTTCTTGCCCCTCAGATTAGCTCACAGGTATGACAAAGAAGTTCAAGAGAAACCCAGGTCTGGTTTTTCATACTGTCCTGTGCTACCTGAGTCCGAATTCTGGCTCAGCTCAAGGCTGATGTTCCCGCTGCCCAGCACCCATGGATTCACTGCCCTGACCTGGCACATACATCCTGGGAAAGTCTTGTGCCAAAGACAAGGGCAGGATAAAGACCGTGAAGAAGAACAAACTAAAAAGGCTTTTTGGGGTCTTTCTGATTCAGCATTTCTTCAGACAGAATTTCTGGAGATAGGACCACCATAAAGGATCCAAACCAAAACCTTGGGAGGCTGATGGGAGGAATTTGGAAAGTTGGCTTTTGACTGCACTTATATGTTGATGACAACATATTGGTAAAAAGCTTTGGATGAATAACTTTGAATTTAATGCCTGAGCTCCTGGCCAGGGCAGCAGCCCCTTCCCAGGACAGGAAGGCTCTCTCTGGCCACAGACCCTGCTCGCTGAGGCTGAGGACAGGAAAGGCTTCATGTCAGCACAGTGCTGAGGTTTTCTCTGACTGGAAACATTCCTCCTGTTATTCTGAACAGTCTGTCCACACTTCACAGCATAAACTGCTTTAGAAATTACAGCCTGGAATGTAAATCCAGGCCGGGCTGGCTGCATGCCCTGGCTTCTCCTCCAGGCCTCTCTGCCAAGGGGTATCTGGTGTCAGCAAGAGGGACAGAAGCATAAAAAAGCAAACACCTGGCTCCAGCAGCCATCCACCCTACTAACCAGCACTGTTTGCTTTGTGCCACAAGAGAGGGGAGAATAGAAGCCACATTTTGGACTGTCGACAGCCAAAACCAGCACATGGCCTAAACACATCCTCCAGCAATTACACCCCCCTCAGGTTTCCATCCACATCTGGATTTTGCCCCAGTACCATAGAACTGAGCCTCTTGAAATGGCTCCCTGATCCGCCAGCATTGGTGTGGAGTGCAAACAGGGATTTTTTGGGTGAGAAATGCTCAGAAGTGCCACTCTGAGTGGTTTGGGGAAGGCTCCCCAGCAGCAGAGGGCAGGGCAGTGCCTGGACCATGAGTGTGCCTGCCCCATCCCCAGCAGCAGGAACCAGCAGGATACGTGTCCATCCATCCCAGACACAGCCAGTGCTTGGGAATGCAGCCAAGGGGAGCAGTCTGGTCCAAGGTCCAGATGTTGGCAGATAAGATAAAGAGCTTTGCACTGCAGCAATCAGACTTTTCCTCCCCTCTATTAGCTCCTAACTTATCAAGAGGGCTAAAGTTCACACACATGAATGAGGTTCAGACAGAGTGGTCCACCACATATTAAAGCAAAAACCCCCAAAGCACAGCCCAACTAAATCATGCTAAAGGGTTGCATTCCTCAGGCCCTCTGAAGGCTCCCATTTTATCAACATAGCAGCCAGAAAAGGGTTTCTGGCCCCAGATGATGTGCAATAATTATATCTTAACAGCAGGACTTGAAGGACACATCTTCTCCATTACTCCTGTGTTTTTCATGTTAAACTCTCTACCACCATATTTAAGACCAAAGAGGGTTTTTACAGGGCAAAAGCCAAATATATTAAGAAAGTCTCATCACATGAAATTGCACCTTAAGCACCAAAGAACAAATGAGAAGCTGAGTGGAGGCAGAAGCCAAAGTGATGAAGCTAATGCTGGAACTCTTTATCTCACAGAAAAATGGCTGGGTAGCTGCTCATTTGATGTGCAGCAATTAAAGACTAATTTACACAGTGCCACTTAGTGACAAGTATAATTATGTCCTACTCAGAGTACATATCAGATAATAATTGCCTCCAGCTGAGCTGTAGGTTGTAACCCACTAAAAGGGACTTTAATGATGTGACCAAAGATGGATTTCAGCTGGAAAGTTTATGACTGACCAGAAGAGCACAGGAGCTGCTCTCAGCTTTTTTAGGAAAACTGAAATAGAAGCTTGATGTCCTCTACCTAAAGAACTGCACTGATCTATGCGTAGATATATAACAAAGATAAGAAGGTACAAAACAAAATAGATTTCTAGGGCAGAGCATACAGGAATTTGTTCAATTCACAGGGCTCTGGTGCCAAAAGCATTTTAAAAAGTACTTTGCAATGTCTTATCTGTCTGTGGCCTCTCCAAAAGACATCAACTTTCACTCCCAGGATGCTGCTGAAATTAACTTTTAATATCTCTCATTGAAATAAAACCCCAAAGCACAGAAACAAGCCTGGCTTGTAACACTTGCATAAAAAATGAAATCTCAAATTGTGGACAGACTCGAGCTCCCCCACAGAACAGAAGTGCTCAGCTGCACACTGTGGAAGAGATGTTCAGCATGGTTGTAGCTCTGAATGTGTCACCAAACCTTCTCAAGGAGAAGGAGGAATTACAAAACTCAGTGGTGCTTTTGACATGTACTCTGTATTTTTCTCCCCAGACTCCACTGGTGTTCCCAGCCCCCAGCTGAGGACTGCAAAGGGAGAGGGGATGAGGGTGTGGGAGCAGAGATGGGATTAGAGTAGCACCAGTAAAAGCCAAGTTGGTTTCAGAAGGCTTTGGGATGCTGTGTCTCCACACCAAGAATCCAGCTATTCTTGTCATAACCATATTGATAAATTCCCACCATTTGGGGTGTACTTCACTTGGCAGCTGTGTTGCACTGAGCAGCAAGGAGCAGGAAAATAAAGCAGGACAACAGCACAGGTCTTAAAAACTGAGCTCAGTAATAATTTGTGCTGTAAAGTAAGCAGCCTTAGGGCTTCTCTGAGATTTTATCAGCCTGTTCAGGGGAACAGCATTAGTAGTAGAGGTAGTTTTGATTAACTGCCATAACATGACTCAAATGTGCAAATGTAGAAATGCATCAGAGGGGGATGGCAGCTCAATGGAACAATCAAAGTCACTGTAAATGAAAGCTCAAGGCATTTTCTCATATGTATTTGTCTTCCTCCTCCTCTGAGCTGACAAGAGATATGAGCCAAATTTTATCTCTACTGCTAGCTCTGGTTTCTACCTAGAAAAGGATTCTCAAACAAATTCATTAAACAGGTGAGGCAGCTCAAGAGTTTACCCTGAGCAGTTACAGCACTCTTACTCTCACCAAGACCACCCCACAGAGGAGACACAGCACAACCTGGGGCTGTAACTCCTCATGACTGTCCCCTGAGCAGGGTCCCTGTACAGGACAGCCTGGGACTCTCCCATTCCTCACCCTGCTGGGTGACAGCTCCTGACAGTCTGCTCTGCAGGCAGGGCCTGGCTAAGCCAGACCAGCCAGAACCTGGATATTAGGAGAAAGCTTTTTCCAGAAAGGGTGATAAAGTTCTGGAATGGCTGCCCAGGGAGGTGGTGCAGTCACCATCCCTGGGTGTGTTTAACAAAGCCTGGATGTGGCACTGGGTGCCAGGGTTGAGTTGAGGTGTTGGGGCTGGGTTGGACTCCATGATCTTGAAGGTCTCTCCCAATCCAGTGATTCTGTGAATTCTGTGATCCTCTTGGCCAGCCCCTGGTCCTGCACAGCACCCAGATACCACAGCAGGCCTTGGGAAACTCCCTCAGGGTGCAATGGGTACCAAGACCTGAGGTTTCACCTGGCACTCAAACTTCACTTGTCCTTGGAAGTAAAGGTCTGCTGAGGTTAGCCTGAGGGATTCCTGTGTGATGATCACCATGATTTTGGGAGGAGGCCAATGACTATGATCATTAAACCAAAATTGGCTTAGCAAGGCTGGGTATAATGTCCTGTGACCCTTTGTGCAGTGTTCCCACTGTAAAAATAACCTCACGTGGGATCATACTTCCAGGCAGGAGCACAGGTGACATGCACAGCTCAGACAGCCCTGTCCCCAAGCTCAGCAGGGATGAACACCCTGTTTCTGCTGTTCACCATCCTTCCTGCTATCCCTGTTTCCCTCCCCCACTGGATTCTCTCTCAGCTATTGGGGGATAACCAGGCTTCCCAGGCCATCTCTGCTGGCCTCCCCTGACACAGCCCCAACATCCATCCCCCAGCCAAACCCTTCAGCACACACCATCTCAGATTTTTATGCCAATTCTTGCTGGATTAGGGAGTTAGCAGCAGCCAAGATCCCAGCATATCTCTGGGATGGGTGTGTTTGTTCACACAGACATATCCAGATAAGGCTCCTTATTAACTGTGTTGATAAGAGGTGACCCAGGCTGTCTCCACAGAGCTGTGGTATTAATGCCTTGCACTTCCCAAGCTTCACAGAAAGCATTGATAATTAACCTCTTCTCCTTTCCTGCCCTATGGTGCACAAAACAACTGTTACTTTATCAAAAGCTCAGGAATATCTATTAAGCCATCTCAGTCAAATCAGGGCAGAAGCAATTTAAAAGACAATTACAGGCAGGAGATGTGAACTCCATTCTCAACTCCAGACACAGCACTGAAGAATAAAATGCCACAGCTCCCAGGCTCTATGCCAAGGGTAAGCAGCATCTGAAAACCTCTCTGGCTCACAGCACAATTCAGAAGGCCTTGAATTGAAGAGGATGGAGCAAAACCACTAAAACCCCCAATTATCTAGGACTGATTGTTCTTATAATTGCTTGTTTCCAGGTTTACAGCAAAAGCATCAAGTTCTTCACGCTTCAGTCTTGGTAACTAAAGTCTGAGCTTGCTCTCCTGTGAAGCTCATCTCACATTTAGGAAAACCTAATGAGTTGAGGCAGAATTGCTGAGGTGCTGAGCACCATCTCAGGACAGTGGGAAGCACAAGGATAATGGGAAGTGCTGCTGGAGGGGTACAGCAGGGTCTGCAGCTGGGGCTGCAAAAACACCAGTGCCAGCCTGAGAAAGTTCTGACTGTCTGTAAAGCTCTGAGGGGAATGAGTGTGACCTGCAGGACACACAGAAATTGCTTCTCCTGGAGGGGATGTGGCATTGAAGCTATTCCCACATCCACCACTGCCTCCTGGGTGATCACAGGAGGAAATGGCAGACATCTGCAGCAAGCAAGAATCACACCATGCCTCCAGCTAAATCACCAGGCAAGGACATACAGCAGCAGGGTCAATACTGGCTGAAGGTCATGGAGAGAACCAATGCACTCACTCAGTAACAGCACTAACATTTGAGATCAAAAATTACCAGCATGCTCAGCAAACATCACACCTCAGCTGCAGGGGATTGTACATCAACCCTTGTTCCAATTGTACCCAAAAAAAAGGATATTTTTTAGTAATTCTGCTTTTCCTAATTGATTCAAAATTGCATGTTCATTTTATAAGCTGCCAGACCAACACCCCACCACAAAGAAGGTAGTGTGATACTGCTCCAGGTACTGCTGAGCTCTCTGCTGGCACTTGCTGATGCTTCCATGGTCTTATGGAGTATGAAAAGGTCCAGCAGCTCCTTGAGTCATACATACTGTCTTCTTTTATGTCTTACAAAGGGGCAATGTTTTATTCAGAAGGAATTAAGGAGTTAAAGAAAATATTACTGTGGTACTGAAGCTGTTAATCACACAGAAAGGTGCACTGAAGGAAACCATGAAAATAATCAGGAAAAGCAAGGCTGCCTTGCTGTCTCAGGATAGGCTTTGTCATCCTACACCACAGGTTTTCTTGGCTGTCTCTGACTTGATGCTCATTCCTCAGGGCCCTCCTCCCACTCTGAAATCAGGCCCTGCTTTGCATATTCCAGTCTACCAGAGGAAGGAAACAAATCCAAACACCAGAAAACAAGAGTGGTGGCAAAAAGAACAATAAAACCAGCAGAAATATTTCCCCAAATGAAGGTGCAGCAGCTCCCAACAACACTGAGGATGTGTCCAGAGTCAGAGCACCTGGGAATAACCAAGTACAGAGGTCTCTGCATGTGTTCCCAGAGCAAACCTTTGTTGTGTTTTCATCCCAAATCCCTGAGTTCTGCTCCAGCACTCCAGGTACCAAGCCACATGTTCATCCAGATGCCAGATGGCAGCAGGAGCAGCCAGCACAGGATGTGCCCTCGCTGGGAGGGGAAGAGCATCGAGTATCAGAAGGGTTCAATATTTCATTATCACATCATTCCCCGCCACTTCTAATGTTAAATTAATCCCTGTCTGTCCAGATCAGCTAAACTCATCCTCGAGATAAATTAGGTCAGCAATACCCTAAATTTTAAAAGAAAAAAAAAATCTGGTTGAGTGCTGCAAGTTTTTTCCACAGCTGATTCCCCATGAATTATTCATCCCAGCAGCAGCTCTACATTGCTCAACAGAAACATTTCTATAGTCAAGAAAGCACTTCACCAGCAGGGCAGGGCAAAAACAAGACAAATTCCCCCAAAATATGGTGTCAGGGCACACCCTGGCCCACTGTAAATCATCCTTCACAGAGCTGCATCCCTGCCCACCCTTCCCTGTTCAGCAAGCACAAAAGCATTTGCCTTTGAAGATTTGGCCTCAGGGCCAAAAAAAGCCAAGAAATTCCACTGGGGCATTATTTTTTTCACCCTGCCAAGAGCAGATTGCTGCAAGAGTAATTGATAAAGTGACTCAGAGCCTCTGTGAGCTATGGAAGAAAAATGGAACAGGAAAACTTTGGCTATTCCAAAGCTGTTGCAAAAACGTGTGTCAAATAATTTATTGACTGTACCTACACACACTTTAGTTGGTCCTACAATATTTTAAATGCCTCTTCATATAGTGATGGCCCAGATTATCTTTTTACTTTATATAAATGAATTTAAAACTATTTCAGATGGATAGAAAATTCTCTGCTTGTAAGTGAATGTGCTTCTATAGCAGAGAAACCTGAAAATGTTCTCTTAACATTAAAATTTCCCTCTTCTGAATAGCACTGGTTGTTTTAGAGCTATGCAGCTTTTACTTTAAGTATTAAACTATGCTCCAGGGCTTAAGCACCACAAGTTTTAAGATAAAAGATGCTCTCAAAGAACTATTTAATTGTTATTAGATGGAAAAATTTAAGATACTGGATGGGACATAAGCCTGTACAGAGACAGAAGCTGTTTTCTAGTTCTAGGAGACAATAAATCATGCTATTGGTCTGTCTCTGGCCTTGGCTGGTAATAGATCACAGACATTTTCATACCCAAGTTCAAAAAACACACAGAAAACCAGCCACAAAATAGTCACATTGCCAAAACACATCTTAAATAACACACCAAAAAAATGGCCACAAACCAGTCAGCGTGCCAAAATGCATCAAATGTTAACAGCCTGTGGTCTTCAGGATGTCAGGGTGAGACAGGCTGGTTGATGATGGCTTTTCAAGAGAAATTTTGGGGGTTTGCAGCCCATTCCTGACGAGGTCACGCCGCCGCAAAAGAAGAATGGTGCTCGGATGTTAGAGATCACAATTTGTGGAGCCATTTTATGAAACTCCCTCTGAGACAGATGTGAAAAAGGGTGGAAAGTGGTGTAAAATATTTGGAGTTGTTAACATCTCAAAGACGAAGAGTACAAAAGGCTGCACGAAGCAGAAGGTGGCTTCAGCTGCTGCCCAGACTTCTCCTCATGGGGACAAGGGACGTCAGAAGGAGCCACAGTAAAAAAAGGAAGAGGGAGAAAATGGTGAAAATTAGCATGGTGGGATTAAGAATTCAGCATCTCTGGGCTGAGAGCCAGCTCCTCAGGCAAGGAAAGCAGAAAAGGGAGGTGGTGTCATGGTCAGGACTCAGGGATATGTGGCCATGAGGAGCACGGTGGGAACATCCTCACACCTTAGGATAAACACCAGAAAGTGGCCTTGAGCTGCTCCTCAGGGCACCCCTCACCCCAAAGCAAACCCTTTGCCCTTGTGAGTGTAAAACTGCAGCACACCCAACAGGAAAGCCACCACCCGAGTGGGACACAGGGTACCCAGGCCACACACATGTCACCAGTGTCACCCCACCAGGGCACAGCATGGTCTTTCTGTAACCACAGAAGGGAAAGGAGCATGAGGAAGTTCTCATCTGGAGGATAATTCAAAGGATAGCAGCAGGATCCAGCTTCAAAGAACACCAGTGACTCAACCTTCCAGGAAGAGAGCTGGTGGCTCCAGGGAGCCGCCTCACCCTGAGCCATCAGTGGTGATTGCAGCTGAGAGAAAGGGAACTGGGCTGGCATCACAGCACTGACCTTTGTGAAAATTGTGCTGCAGACAGAGCTGAAGGAACAGTTCGTGCCTTCACCCGCTAATTCCAGTCCTTCCCCAGCTCCAGAGCAGGAACTTGGTACCCAGCCCACGAGCGCAGAAGAGGGCTCTGCTGGCACTCGGAAGGACTCATGTTACTGTAATTCCTCTGTGTTGAGAAGAGATGGAAAATAAAACTCCATTTTTGCGAAATGATCCTCACTCTCCACACTCGCACGGTATCCGTGGCATGTGGGCACCACACCAGCTCCAGCCTCAGGGATACAGACACTGCCTTTGGGAGCCTTTCCCTGCTCCTGGTAAATCCATCCAGCTCGGCCTGCTAGGAGCAGTGAGCAGGCACAAACTCCCTGAGCACAGAGGGGTGGGGCTGAGGGCAGACAGGAGATCCGACTCACACTGCTGCCCATTGCAGCAGACACCAGATGCTGTCCCAACACTTCACATTTTTACTTCTGTCATACCTGGAATTTCTCAGCAAAGCAGGAAGGAGGAGAGCAGCAGTCCAGGGATCCCTCTGCTGGCCTCTGCTGCTTAGACCTACCATGGTGTGCACCTCTGCACATCCCTCCTGTTCAAATGAGCATCCCCTTTGGAAATTCAGGCTTCATTAAAAGCAGCAGGCAGTATGCAATCATTAATCCTGCTTTAACGTGGATGCTGTGTGCAACACATCCAACAAATGTGCTGCAACTGTCATGTCCTGTATTCCTCAGCTCTGTTTTCAGTCCTCATCTCAAGTTTAATACTCTCTGGAATTAGTAAAGTCTGAAAAATATCACTCCTCATCGGTTCTGTTTGAGGACTGGGAGTAGGATTAGCTGACTTCTCTCAGAAGGTGCCAAGCACCATGGAATCAATGTGACAAATAGCAGGACAAACAGAGAGGCTGAGATAGAGCTACAGCACAAGCATGACACTGAGATGAGAGAGAAAGAGCAACTTTAAAATGGAGAAAACATGAGACAGACAGAGAGCAAGGAAAATATAAAGACAAAGCCCTCAAAAGTAACCAGAAAATAGGGGTGCCTTACCCCATGACCAGCTCTCAGAGGCTGCTGCAGCCCTGCCATGAAGGGATACAGCAGGAATGCAGTTGGTCCTGTACATTTACAGCTACCTTTTACTTCATATTTCCAGCTTTCCAATTCCACTAATCCCAAGGAGACTGTAAAGATCACAGCTATGCTGTGTATTGAACTTCTGCAGAGATCTCCACAGGCACAACTCTGAACTGCCAGTCTGAACTGAGAGAAGTCTCTGGGACATACTAATATTCAGAATAACAAAACCAAGGAAAAAATCCAAACAAACAAACAAAATCTGAGGGTTAACCCCATCCTTTGTTGGCTGCTTTGTGATTCATTCAGGTTATGGCTGAACACTTGCAAACAGAAATGAATTAACAAAATTTAACTCTCAGCTTGTCATTGTGACACATAGTTGTACCTATCCCAGGTCACAGATGCAGTTGGCTGCAAAAGGGACCAGCTGAACAGCCTGGTTGGCATGTGGATGAAGATACTTGAATTTAAGTGTTCCTGTACCCTCCTACAGGGTTGAGGAGGGGGCTTCTTCATCCTCTAAAGAAAAAAACAAGACCTTCCTGAAGTATTCACTTCTTTGTTTTATTCTCTCCAACATAAAGCTTAAGCAAAATAATTTAAAATTTGCTTCATTGCCAGTATGGGCTCCAGCTCCAGGGGTAGCTCCTCACCTGCCTCCCTCCCTGCTAAAAGGACATCCAGCCCTTTTCCCCCTCAATCTCCAGAGCTGCTGCAAAAGCACAGCTCCCTCGAGTCACAGGCTGGTTTTATGAAATTCCACATAATTGAAAAATCTTCAGCTCAGACCTTGGTGCTCTCCCCATGGAGGACAAGCTGCTCACAAAGACCCAGCCAGGTAACACAGCAGGGACCTGTGACACTTGCTGACTCTCAGTCAGTATATGAAAAGTCCAAATTTTCTCATAGCACCAGGAATCCTGCTCCAAGCTGCACCTGAGGGTTCAGCCTGAGCGAATGCCTGAGACTTTTCTCCCCCAAGCTTTGGTCTTGCTGCTGGCTGTGCTGACACAGGGCTGGTGCTGGCCTCTCATGCACTATTTCTTAGCCAGCAGCCATTCCTTTTCTAGCCCAGGCTCTCCAAGGTAGCCAGATTCCATATTTATACATAAAGGCAAATGACATTTCCCTGCGTGGAGCAGGTGTTCCCATGGAAACTATTCAGACACATTTATATGAATGGGCAATTTTACAAACTGCACAAAAATCCTTGACATCATCAGGGACTTGGGGACTAAACAAAGTTCCTAAACCTCAGTAGCAGCTGTGTGGAGATAAACAGCCATGCAGCAGTGGCAGGAGACACAACAGAGCTGGAATTTCCACTAATGCTGACTTTGAGCAGTGGACAGGAGCACTCTTTGCTGGGTTGGGAACTGGCTGCATGACTGGGCCCAGAGTGGTGGTGAATGGTGCTACATCCAGCTGGTGGCCAGTCACCAGTGGTGTCCCTCAGGGTTCTGTGCTGGGGCCAGCTCTGTTTAATTTTTTTATTGATGACATGGATGAGGGTTTAGAGTCTTTCATTAGCAAATTTGCAGATGACACTAAGCTGGGAGCAGGTGTTGATCTGTTGGGGGGATGGAGGGCCTTACAGAGGGACTTGGAATGCTTGGATGGATGGGCAGAATCTAATGGGATGAAGTTCAGTAAGTCCAAGTGCCGAGTCCTGCACTTTGGCCACAATAACCCCCTGCAGTGTTATAGGCTGGGGATGGTGTGGCTGGACAGTGCTCAGGTGGAAAGGGACCTGGGGGTGCTGGTTGACAGTCAGCTGAACAGGAGCCAGCAGTGTACCCTGGTGGCCAAGAAGGCCAATGGCATCCTGGCTAGTATCAGGAATAGTGTGGCCAGCAGGAGCAGGGAGGTCATTCTTCCCCTGTACTCGGCACTGGTGAGGCCACACCTTGAGTATTGCGCCCAATTCTGGGCCCCTCAGTTTAGGAGGGAGGTTGAGATGCTTGAACCCATCCAGAGGAGGCAACGAGGCTGGTGAGGGGCTTGGAGCACAAGCTGTATGAAGAACAGCTGAGGGAGCTGGGGTTGTTCAGCCTGGAGAAAAGGAGACTCAGAGGTGACCTTATCACTCTCTTCAACTTCCTGAAGGGTGGCTGTGGTGAGCTGGGGGTCTCTTTCTTCGGGCAACAACAGACAGAACAAGAGGACACAGTCTCAAGCTGTGCCAAGGGAGATACAAGCTAGAATTAAGGAGGAAGTTTTTCACAGAAAGAGTGGTCAAATACTGGAATCATCTACCCAGGGAGGTGGTGGAGTCACCATCCCTCAATGTGTTTAAAAAAAGACTGGGTCTGGCACTTGGTGCCATGATCTAGTTGAGGTGTCAGAACATGGGTTGGACTCGATGATCTTGAAGGTCTCTTCCAACCTAGAAATCCTGTAATTCTGTAATTCTGAAATGGATACAGCAGGCAAGAGCAGCATAAGCAGAGTGCCTGAAGAATTTCTTTGCCAATAGTTTCTTCTACCAGGTAGGAGATACCAGGGTCTGCCTGGTATTTCTGATACCAGATTTTTGACTTGTATAAATTGTAGGGCAGACGCACACTCTCTCAAGAGAAGGTTCTCCATTACCATGAACACTTGCACCAGGGAACAAGGGGACTGTAGAGCTGATTTTCATTATGGAGCTGCAGAACCCTCATGAGGAACCAAACCAGAGAGCAAACCACAGGTCAGCAAGGGTTCACAGTGCCCAAGTCTGTTTCAATAGAACCACTGCTGTGCACAGGGAAGCCTTTGGCCTTCACCTGGACTGAGTCCAAAATCAGACTTGGGGGCTTAAGCTTTTGCCTGGTCTGTAAAGAAATTGAGAGGAAATGAGCCAGTACATGTTCATCAGCACACATTGCTTGGACACCCTAAGAGTGTTTACTGGGGATAGCAGGAACAGGGGACAGTGGCCTCAGTGCTGTCTAGTGGCTCCCAGGAGTGTTAGCTCTGAGGCAATGGCCACATTATTTCTAGTAATACAGCCACCTTAAACTGGGGTTCAGTCTCCCTCAGTATGAGTCATCCAGCCCTGAGTTAGATCTGCAGAAAAAGGAGGAAAAGCCTCTCTTCACAGGCTCAGGTGTCCCAGCTGCCCCACTGACTGCCCATCTGGGGGTTACAGCATTACAGTGCTGGATCAGGAGGGGACAATCTCCCCTCAGCTCTCAGCAGAGCAGACACTGCTGATACCCTGTGGCTGGGAAGGACAAGAGAGCCACAGGCAAGTCCAGAGACAACTGCTCAGAGACACCCACAGCATGACAGTCCTGCTTTGCCACGGGCTCTCAAAGGACCCAGTGCTGCAGAAGGGGCAGTGAAAGCCATTCTGCTGAAAAAACAGACTCTGGTCTGGTCCTACAGCTCCAGCTGTGACTCACTGCAGCGTTCGTGGCTACCACCATCACAGGTGTGGCCCTGCCAGATGGGACACAGTTGCCATGAAAGTGTTCCCCAGGCACATCCAAAGATCGTGTTCCCAGTTCCCACTAACCCCATTCAAAACCCCTCCTGCTTTGCAAAGCTACTTTGCAGGCCAGGAGGATGGGCTGAAGTAATCAGGCTTCATCTGCCAGCTGTTTTCCTGCTCTCATTGAGCTGTTTTAGTGGGCAGTGGAGTGATGAGACTGTTACTTCCTTCAGCTGGGATTTCAACAGCAGCTCTGCAAATTTCATATTTCAAAACAGAGAATCTCAAAGCCACACACTGCCAAGGTTATCAGATTTGGGCAGCACTTGCCAAGTAACACAAGCAGGGCTTGGAGATGAGATTGTTTTAAGTGGCAAAATAAGTTTCAATTCCTCAGTGGGAAGGAAAAGTCCTTTCTATGAGAGATAATTTCTTTATTTGCATATCAACTAATGATCTTCTGACATTCACTTTAAAGATGCTGTAGAAAACTCTTTCTGCTGTATAAAGTTTGAACTGGTCACACTCCAAACTGCACAAAGAGCAGGCTGTGCCTGCAGTGCCAGCACTAATCAGCAGGGATCCAAGCTCAGCTTTTCCATATGTGCTCTTGCACTGGTAGCTCCAATTTACAAACCAGAAGTTATTTTGTGAACTCCTTTAAATTATATGCAAGTGTCAGAACTACTTAAATTATATATGTGTGTCATCAAACTTTAAACTGCTCATGGATAATTTACTGCAATTGGGAGAAACTAATCATATAAGTTGTTGGCCAAAGTAATTGCTTCCGTGGCTTTGCAAATGTATCAGAAGTCAAGAAATTTACCAAATATGGGGCAGATTTGCACTCTGGGTTAATTCCACCCTCACCCATAGTATTGGTTGTGGCTACAGCAGAGGGAACCTCTTATATAAACATGAAGGGCAATGAATACCCAAACACTTCTGACCAGAGAGCCAAACCAGAAGCTGTCACAGATCAAGCACCAGGCAGGTCTGCAGCCTCCTTTCCACGATGTCCAAAACCACTTGGGGTCAACAGTTTGGAAACCACTTGTTTGTATCAGAAAAGCTTTTTCCTCCTTGAAATCAGGGTAGGATGAGCTGCTGGTGTCCTGTAGTGGCTGCTGGTGAGGTTTGGTGCTCATTCCCAGTGCAGGGTACCAAGGGTTGCTGGATCTCCTCAGCACTGTGCTTTGTTTAACATCACCCCCTTTCTGTTATTTCCCACTAGAGCAGTCCTTAATGCAACTCGTCCTAATTTGTGGGGAGGAAAATTGGGATTAAGCCAAGGCTTTAATGTAGGATGATAATCATTATCAAAATGCTATAGTTAATAAACAACCCTCCAGTGACAGGTTTGATCTGTGACTACTGAGCAGTTTGCCAACTTGGATTTCTGAATTTGCAATGATTGCTCTTTGCATACACCCAGAGACTCCTCCAATCTCACAGCTGCTGCTGACACATAAATTCCCATCTCCAACCCTCCTGAGGCTGTAGAGTTTTAAGGAAGCACAGCTTGCAGGGTTTTTACAGGTAAGATCCTGTCACCTTTTGAGGAGGGGCAAAGGAAGGAATCCCTGCAGCCACACCAGGGCCCAGCTCACTGCTTGAGGACAAGGAGTCATCATCTCCATTTATTTGAAGGAAAAGGGACAAAGACATCACTCAGTGCAACTGGAGCAGAAGGAGAGCATTATTTATGTCTGTGGTAAATCCAGTCTGTCCATACAATCTCTTAAACTCCTCTCCAGGCTGCAGGATAGAATTCTTTAGCTCATGCCCACCAGATGCAGAGAGTGAAGACCCCAGGCCTGTTCCCAAGAAAAGAAGTCTGGGACTCCTCTCTCTGCTCCTTTGGGACACAAATTCAGTGTTTGCAATGGCTGTTCCCTGAGATCCTGAGCACCAAACCATCTTTAAAGGTGCTGCCAGATTTTATTTCATAGACTCTGAGTGCTCTGCTGCTGACAGAACAGCCCCTAAACAGCACACAAACGTTTCTACAGCTGCAAGGAGTGTCAAAAGATCCTTTTACTAAATAGCATCACGCCCAAGGGTTTTGAAGGATTCATTTAGCAGATCTAACCACTCTTTTCCTCCAACTATTTTATTCCTGTGGTGGAAGATACTGCACAGGGCTACACAGCCAAACTGTGCTAATCATGACTTTACTGCATGCTCAGTACACGATCTCAGCTCCCACTGATCTGCAGTTTGTCTGTGCCAAGCAGATGGAAGGAATCCATAACATGCATTAAAGTATTTATTGTGGCCATTTGTGTAACAATAAGAGTGGTGAGGCACCACTGTGTTCAGGCCCTGCTCAGCTAGACTGAGAGGGGGACAGTGGCTACCCTAGGAGAATTCCTAATTTGAGAGAAGGCAGGGTGTGCCCAGGTGGGGAAGGGCAGCACTGCCATTTGCAGTGACAAAGGACTTTGTGGCAGGGCAAGAGGTGAAGCTCTCCCATCTCCCTTGTCATGACTGACCAAGATCCCACCCCTGCAAGTGTTCAAGGCCAGGCTGGATGGGGTTTTGAGCAGCCTGGTCTAGTGAAAGGTGCCCTGCACATGGAGGGAAGATTGGAACAAGATGTTCTTTGAGGTCCCTTCCAACCCAAACCATTCTGTGATTCTAGGAAGATTCTTCCCCAGCCTAGAGATCCTCCACTATAGAATGTGACACATTCACACATGCTGATGAAAAGCCAAATGCAGTGTGGAATTATTATCTTCCAACATGCCACGTTGGAAGGTTTCTTCAATGTTTGTTAAAAAGCAGGCAGACAGCCTCTTGCTGTGATTGAACTGCCTTAATTCCCCCCAAAGCTCCCTTAGCCAGCCTTTGTCTAAAGCACAGAGAGTGGGGCAGGATAACCCCAGGGCAGGGTGGAAATAGTCACATTCCCCCACTGATCCCTCAGGCTGCTCCTCTCCAACAGCACAGCAGAGCCAAACAGCATCCCTGACCCCAAACAAACCCACATGGGGCGCCAGCAATTCGTGCTCTTGCTTTTGTTGTCACAAGTCTTCTGTGCTGGCTCTGTGGGATTTCTGAGAGCTCTCTGACCTGTGTGTGAGGCCACTTAGAGCTCAGGTAGGGACAGCCCCTGGGAAATCACTTTCTGTAATTCAGGCTTGTAAACAACTTGGTAAAGGAAAAATATCTGATGTAAAACAAATGAAACAAACAATACAAACGATGAAACAACTGACTTGACTCAAACCCCCAAACCAGCATGAGATCTCAGAGGGGGAGGAATGCAGAGATTAAAAGCTTTCCCCTGAAGACAGTACTTAGAACAGGGGTGGTTTCCTTCCAAATTGGGTCACTAGTCCCATTTTTTAGAGTACTACTTTGGATCTATTCCACCTGATAGGCCAATTCTTCCACTCGGTCACATCCCTCAGGGAAGTCATAACCTTCTGTCTGCACTTTCCCTGTTTGCTTCCCTGGGAACAACATCAGCTACAAACCCAGATTTATGACTTGGCTGAGAAAGGAGAGCTGAGGGAAGCAGAGAGGGAACAATTCAGTCAAACAAGATATGGCTGTGATCAGTAGCAGACGAGCCAAGGGAAACACTGGAGGAGGGGAGAGAGGTCTGAATGGGCTGTGCTCAAAGATGTGCAACACTCTGGGAGCCCTGGAGAAACAAAGACATATCCAGTGAACTGCCCTGGGCCAGCCCAATGGCCCCAAAGGCCACGAGAAAACATTGATGCCTCAGGTTTCGGCTTTTATATTTTTCAGATTCTGTGCTGCTTTGGTGTGTGATTCTGAGCTTCATATCAGGGGATGGTGAGCTCTCTGCACAGAGCAGGGAGACAAAACAATTCCTTCTCCAGCTGGGGACCAAGGATAAATGATCCAAATCTCAGGCCCAAGAGCACAAACAACGTGGACTGAAGAGAGAAAAACAAGAAGGATGGGACTGCATGGGCTAAAGCTGGAACTGGACAATGAACTCCAATCTGCAAATGGAGCAGAACTGATCCAAGTGAGAGACCCCGTGCCCGCTCGTGCATTTTGGGACCATTTTGGTTCATCTTGGGTGCAGCCCTGGCTGGGCTCTTGTGCTGCCCAAGGTGGATCCATGGAGGCCTTTTAATAAATCCCTACTTTATTCTTTAACTCTGTCTAGTCTCTGTTCCAGGTCAGTCTTCACAAGGCATCACCATGACAGTTTAGGGCATGTGACCCACACCCAGTCTGCAGCACAAAGCACTGTTTCAGGCCTGAGAAGTTTCATTGCTTTTGAGGTTTTCCCAAAGCTATTCTGGCTGGTCATCCATTGCTGAGGCTCGCTGCATCACAGTCTCCTCTTTCCTTGCTATCCCAAAAAGCAGAGGTTGGAAAACCAGTCTCCCCCTGCACTGAAGAAACACATCAAATCTCTGCAGCCACTGCTCAGTAAAGCTTTTCTTGAAAAAAAAATATATATCTATAAATAAATATATATATTTCAGGGAACAATGTTCTCCCATGAGCTCTGTAGCTGACTGAGGAAATTGCATTTTTATTTGTTTCTCACTGGCATCTTTTTCCCTCACCTCCCTCTAAACACTAACAGCATTCCCTAGCAGCTCTATTCCTTTGACACCTCTCTGTAGCATCAGCAAGGAAAGCACTTAATTCTCCATGTTTTACTGCCAGGCCCACACTCCCACACACAGCACAGACCCACAGAACTGCACAGATGCTGGTGGTGTTTTGCCACTTCAGGCAGACAGAACTGCCGACTTTCAAGATCCAGTTTTCTAAAGAGCCTACAGAGCATCTGCATTTTCCTTCAATCAGGTTGATGTGCATGACATGAGATGATATCTAACATTTGAAAAATCCATATGTTCTTTTTCATTTCCTCCAATATTTTTTTCTCTTGAATTTCTGTCTAAAAGGACAGAAATCTCAGGCTGAAGCTCCCATTCCAGATGAGTTAATCCTCACTCCTTTGGCTAATTTGTCTGTCTTGGTTTGAAAAGACAGGTTTCTGCTAAGGAAGGCAGGAACCTCCCTTGAAATGGAAAAGGTAAACCCCTTCCCTCTGAATTATTATAACTTTGCTCTCAGGCAAAGATATGGGAATAGGAATAACTGTTCTTTGCTAGGAAAATTTAAAAAACNTCCTGGAGAAGGGGGGAGTTTTCCTCTGCAGCTCCAGGGGTGCTGGAGATGGGCCTGGTCTCCTCTGGGAATGCAGTGGAGCAGAAAGCTGCTCCTCTGGGAATGCAGTGGGCAAAGGCTGCTGTGGTGTCCCAATCCTCAGATTGGATCCAGGTAGGAATGCTTGGCTCCTCCCCTGGGCAGAGCATCTCCCCATGGGATGATGGAATTTTATCAGCCATGCAGGGACACTCAGTGGCCATGGACAGAAGAGATCTCCTGGAGGGAGGATTGGCTGTGGGAGAGATAAAGGAAACTGCCCAATGAACAGAAGATAACTGCCCCAGCTCTGACAGATGGACATAGAATGCACACCCAGGTACACCTTTCAAGCTGAGACAACACCTCAGTTCTGCTTTCTGCCTGTGAGCTGAGCAGGTCTGCATTCACCCTGCCCAGCTCTGAGATCCAAGCTACAGCACTGAGCTTCAGATCACAGCCACTGGGACTCACCTCAAGAAATTCAGAGCTAATAAGTCAAACCTTAGGGTGATGTGTCATCTGAAAGTGCTTGTCTCTCCTTTCCTTGACCAGACACCAAACAGGAGTTTCAGATGCTGAAATTAAGTCCAGGCTGCCGTGGGCTTCTGGACCCCAGGTAAAATGGGTCCAGCACCTTCTGGTTGGTGACTTTGGCTGCCACACTTCACAAATTTAAGGCAAAAAAGCCCCAGCTTTTCAACATTTTCACACAGGAATGGTGGAGGAGGCCACAGGCATATTTCATCTTGTTTAGCAGCACAATTCAAACCTCATCTCTGGCTCATGAAAAATGGCTGGAAACTCTTCCTGACCCTAGTTGACATTTCTTGATTAACAGCCTCTGTCACTTTTATTTTGGTTACTCTGAACACAGTTGCTATTCTGTGCCCTGATGTAACATCACCAGGATCCAAGGAATCAAACCAGCCTGGGAAGTGGTGTAAAAAAAACAAAACAAAACCATTTATGACTAGCCAGATGAAAAATAGAAAAGGCTGAAAAACAGTTTGGTGGCATTTTGAAGAGTGGGGATGAACAGTGCCATAACTCATGACATAACCAAAACTCCAGACAGGACAGAATTAGCTCCCTGCCAACTCAAATTAAACCTCCTCTCTAACAAACCCTGGAGGAGCCAGGGGAGCAGCAGCCTGTGCCCACCAGCCCCTCAGCACTGCACAGCCCCAGGCTGGCAGCCACAGCCTCTTCTGTCTCAAAATAGCTCCCACAGGGAGCATTCCCAGAAAACAAGGAGATAAAGTGCAAAGATAAAATGTGACATTGGACCAGATCCCAGGTATCTTCTCAGCTCTGTGATTATTTATCCCGCTGGGAAATTAATCACATCTGAAATTAATAATGGGTTTTCCCCAGGGCATAAAAGCCTTGTCCCTTTCCTGCACCATACAGGCATTCAAAACCAGGACAGAGCCAGAGCTCCCCACCTCAGACTGGGGTTTTGTAGACACTTTGTGTGAACGTGGACTTACAGGGCTAATCCATGGAAATAGTTCAGCCACTGCCCAAGGTGCAGAGGGAAATGGTGCTGGAGGAGCCTGGGCAGAGCCAGAGGTTCCCCACTGTGGGACAGCACTGCCCTAGCAGCAGGACACGGGCACAGCAGGTTTAGGTGCCACGTGCCACTCCAGGCTGAGATGGACATGGCAGAGTGGGCTGCAGAGTAAGGCAGGAAATGAAAAGGAAAACAGAGTGGGATGCATCAACCCAGAACATTCCAGGTGCAGAGGGGCCCCCAGCCAAGCCAAACCATATTTGCATTCCTGCACAACAACTTGGGTACAAGGCCTTGAGACCAAAGACAACCAATAAAAGATAATTATTCTGGAGACTGGCTAAAATATAACCACCTGTGCCCAAGCTCTGATTAAGCACAGCCTTCCAAACTAATCTCCAATGGAGTGCTAGTGGTTTGGGCTCGGACTCAGCCTCTTCTAGCCAAGATCTGATGAATCAGAGACAACTCACAGCCAAGTCCCAAAGCCCTTCTGACATGTTACCAGTGCAGGAGGAGAGCAGGCTGAATGTAGCAATGTGGTTTGGGGATTTCACCTGGATTCTTTCCAATTGTTTAATTACAAGAGAAACTGATGGAGAGGGAATTCCATTTTCTCTGCAGCAGTTTTAGTGAGGAAGCCCAATGAAGATCCCTTACAAGGAACATTTCTTGGCCATTTTGCTTCTGTATTCTACCTACCTGTTGCTTTCTACCTTTTCTGCTTTCTACTTCTTGCCTTGCTCTTCTTTTGTCTTCGAGTGACACATCAGGTGTCTCTTTGGCTCCAGTCCTTGGCTCAGATTTAATGAGGCTCTTCCAGCTCTGCAGCAGCTCCCTGCAGCACTGCTCTCAGTCAATGCCACACAGACAGAAGAGCCCTGACCACAGAGATGCTGCTACTGAATTATCAGCATCAAAGCTGAGAGCTTGTGCCCATTCCTCACCAGCCCTGGAGACACCTTTCATCTTTGTACACCTCTGACCTTCAAAACCATGTCACAGAGGGGTGGCCTCAGACCAGCAGGACCTTTCCATGCTCATCCACCTCAGAGCTGCATTTGGCCCATGTGATGGAGCTCAGCCTATCCACAGCAGCTGCTCCACACCCACAGACCCTCTCCTCCTTCCCTTTCCTGCTCAGGATTCGACCCCTTCCTTGCAACAACACAATCAGCACTCCCACCCCTCCCAAGGAAAGCAGGGATGGCTTTGGCAGGAGCCCTGCACCTTCCTCGTGCCTCTCCCCACAGGCACAGCCCAGCCCCAGCCTTTCCCCCAGCTCGTTTGCTTTGGAGCTCAGGCTCATTTTTGCAAATCCCTGCCCCAAGAATGTATTTCTAGCAGACCAATTAAGAGCCTGGCATCTTCCCTGCTGTCTGTTGGGTCACCTCCCAAAGCCCAGCTTGGGACCCCCCTCACACATTCTGTTCACTTTTGCAGTTTACTTGGTAAATGTTATGGTCAGCACCTTGACCTGACCCATCACAGCTCACAGCACTCTGTCTCTCCTTCCTGCACATGAGCCAGCTATGCAGGAGAGTGTTTAACCAAGTAACTGGAGCCACATCCTCAGCAGGGGCTGCCTGGCTGAGAAAAGAGTATTTTCCTTGGTAGCAAACACCTGGCAGGCAAATCAGCTCCACCTTACAGCTCTGTCTTGCCTCCCTTACTGTCAGAAGCATCTGCTTCGTGCAAAATTATCAGATCACGACCCTGTGCACTTCCCATTCCTGACCTTTTTTTCCCATTTACATCAAAAAGACTCATGGTATGTGAGATTTATACTTTTGCAATACTTGGTGTTGACAGCTCATCCTTTGCATCGATAGCAGGCTGCACCATCTGAAGTACATAATCATTTCATAGCCCATTTCTTGCTAAACACTGCAAATAAAGTTCAGAGCAGGTTTTTCAGTCTATTCCTGTCTGCTGCTTTTTGCCCATAGATGCCAAGCACATAACAGGCAGCAGGCTTTTACAGCTGGGGCCAATAAAACCAAAACAGGGGCAAAGTGGCTTGGAAATTTGCAGGGTCTGAGAAGCCCTGTGTTCTGAGGCTGCATAAAGAGGTTTGTTATTAAATGCTACATTAAATAGACTATCAAGCAAAGCACTGCAATCTGCCACCACAGGAGCACAGCTGGAGTCCCCTTCTGTCCTCACCTCCCTGCAGTGGGGCTTTCCCAGTGTCCTGGCTCGAGAGACCCCCAGTAATTCCATAGATTATACAGCTCAGATCCCATGCAATCCCCAAAAGATAGGTGGCTCATGAACACTGTAACACTACATCAGCACTTTAAAGTCTATTCTGACCCTCTTCTTTGTGTTTTGTGTCTTCCCCAAAACCTCCTGAGCCAAAGCCCATGTGACCATGTCCTCTTGATTTGCTGGACCTGACCTGCTTTGGAGAAAATCTCAGCCTCCTGCACTCCTGAGCCAGCTGCTTACATCCCCTCCAGAGCCTTCCATTATTAATGCCTTTGCTTTCTTTTGGGTCTGGAAGTTTCTCTATTCCTCATTATTTTTGTTTTTTTTTTTTTTCTCCATTTCACTTCCTTGGAGGTTGATATATTTCTCCTTCTCCTCCTTGAAGATCCTGTTGCAATTCACAGGGCTAGTGATTGAAAAAGTCAAAACACACCCTTTTTCTTACAGTACTCTGGATGATTCCCAGTATTTATGAGCATTTTTTTCTCCAAGGAGATGCACAAATACAGAAAAGCTAAACACACTGAGCTCTGCAAGGGAGGAAATCCATCACAGCTCAGAAAATGTACAAGTCTATTTCTCCACAGAACAGTTATCCATGTTCCTAATTGAACTTAATGTTTATAATCACTCAGTTCATGTTGAAGAGCCCTGTTAACTCACCAGAGAATAATTACGCCGAGTCACCTTCATATTTCTCATTTAACATATTCCAAGAGATAACCAAAGGAATTAGGGAAAATATAATTACAAAGGGCAATGAGTGAGCTGAAGGCAGGCAACTGAGTTGGTGGCAGAGGCAGATCCAGAGCTGCCAGATGTCCTCCTGCACAGGGAGGATTGAAAGGGCTGAAGTGTCACCTCCCAGTGCCAAGGAGGACAGGAGACAAACCCCTGCCCACAGTGAGATCCAGCCTGAAGATTTTTCAGCCTGAAGATCTCTTTTTTTTTTTCCTCAGGCAGGGCTGCTCAGACAGGGCTGAGGACCCCAGGGACAGGGCTGCTGTCCCTGCTCAGACACTTGCCAGCTGATTTTAACTGGGCTGTTTGCTCAGCTTTAAATGCCTTGGAGCATCTTGTGCTTGGCTGGTAATTTCACACAGATGATACAGAAGCTTGGGAAGCTCAGGTCTGCTGAGCTGAGCAGGGAGAGGGACAAAACACAACACTTTAAAACCAGAAAATCTGAGCAAAGCCCATTTATATGCAGAATCCACAACTCCCTCTAGGGATTCATTAGAGAAGGAAAGGAAATTTGCATGTGTTTGTTTGGAACACAGAATTATTAATGGCTGTGAAAAAGTTAGCACTTGCCAGCATTTCCCCAGATCATTTCTTGCAGACCAAGTCTAGTTTAAAGGGCAAAGAGCAGTTCACAGTTCAAAGTGAGAAAAGGATGAGCCAAGATTCAGGCTGGCCCTGATTTTATTTTGAAAGAGGCCATAGGCCACTGCAAGACATTATCATCACTATTAAAGGGAGTTGCATCATTTGCAATGTGTTTTCTAACCAAAATATTCTTAAACTGTGACTCCTGAAGTGCACTTATTTCTGGATGTGAATTTCCAAATATCCTGAATAGTTCTAAATTCCTCCAAGAGAGGGACATTTAAGCCAATCCTCACTTTCCTACATACTGAGATTAGGTTTGATCCACATCTTGGGGTTCATGTCCCCCAGACCCTTGGGACAGCTGTCTTTTCATTGCAATTCTTTTTATTTATGTATTTATTTATATAAGACATTACAGTTGCTTATTGCTGGGACAAGAAAAGCAGGATTCTCAGCCTCTGATTCTGGCACTTTCCCCATATAACCTGTGCTCTCCTCCCCTCACTGAAGAGCTTTGAGTCAGCTTGATGCCTCAGCACCAGCTTCCATTTCCCATTAGGAGTTACCCAAAAACTTTAAAACTTCCCTTTTCAGAAAAACCTGACTGTCTTAGGACATCTAAACTGTTAATCAAAATAAATATCCTGCTTTCTCTTTTTTTTTTTTTTTTTTTGCTTGTAGTAGTAAAGATTTTCATGCAAATCCTCTCCACAAGTACAACAGAAGTCCCAGGTGTTGTGCTCCATGTACAACAGCAGCTGTGATGCCAGCCTGTCCTCACAGAAAGGAATGGACAAATAATAACACCCAGCACTTAACCCATAATTATTTTCCTCAAAGGAGACCCAGGGGGATATTTACTCAAGGTTTTTTGACCATTTGGAAAATATAAATGAGCTATTTAATAAGAAATGCTTTCTTTCCACTGTCTCATCAGTATCAAATGCCTCACTGTCATTAGATCAGCTTGACTAATGGGATCTTAAATTCTCATTAGGGTCTCTAAATGTGACTTTTACACAATATAATTATAAAATAAACACTAATCAAAAAGACATGAAAGTGCATTTCATTGGAAAGTGCAATTCTTTCCAAAATCTTGTCAGAAATTTTTCAGAAGGAAATTGTGTCCTAGGTCTTCAAGCCCTCAAAAAATTCAGTATTTTTCTTTCTGAACCAGAAGCTCTTTGCTGCTGTTATTTCTGTATTGGTATAGCCCAGGTAGCTCAACTGCATCCTATTTAAAATTCCAAAGAACTTGGCTGGGCATCTGGGGCAGTGTAAGCACTTGCCAATGACAACCCTGAATTGTTCTAATGCACTCATCAAGGTATTGAGGACTCCACGTGTTCCAGGGCAGGAACCTTTCAGTGGTCCAAGAGAGAGCCAGCAACGAGGGATGAACCTCACAGCCCTGAAACATCTGATTCTCTAAATGGGGATGGGTTTCTGTTCACAACAGGCCAGGAAACTTCTGCCAAAGGGCAATATCTCCTATTTCCAGATGTGCATCCAATCTGTTTGTCTCTGGACCCACAGCTGCCTAAATTACTGCTGTTACAGGACACTGTACCAATAAATTGGTATTTTGGAGCTTGAATGAATTATTCCACTTACTAATAATATGTGCACACTTAATGCTTCACTGGTTTTGACTTGTTGCTAATAAATAATTTTGTTCCTGATCAGAGGAGTTTCCAGCAGTACAATTACCTGTGAGAAGCCAATAAAGGCCATCTCTGGCACAATAATGAATTTAGAAATTAAAGTTTGCTTTGCCCTTGAGTCAGAGCAATTAGCATCACACAGCTTCCCCTCCCCAGAGCTGTGATGTGAGATTTCTCAGAAGCTGCTTATTGTTGCTGCAGTCAATATCTTGCTCTGGGGAGTCCATTGTGCACCACAAACAGTTCAGATGAACTCCAGCACAGGCTGATAAAAGAAACCTCAGGTTAACCTGGCTGCCAGCTCTGACAGAAACAACAATTAACAGCCACAAAGACCAAGGACAGGATGGGAAGTGCTGCAGGGCAGAGCTGTGAGCAGGGACAGTCAGCAGGGCAGGGCAATCCCAGCACCCACCTGCACAGCCCAGGCTGCTCCTCCCACATCCATCTCAGTTACACTGGCCCGGTTGCCACTGTCACCTCCAGCTCTGAGTGTGCCCATACTTCACCATTAGCACAAGAAGTGACAAGACAAGTTAAACCCAGACATCCTAATTCATGGGTTTATAGAGAGCTCTGACAACATCCTCCTCCTCTGCTCATCAACAGCTGACAATAAAGGCACCCTAATCAACTCCCATCCCATCTGTTTCCCTTCGTTTCTTTCACAATCTATATTTTTTAATGTTACAAACACAGGATCTTGTTCTGGAAATGTATTGTGCTGCTATGCATCCAGTTTTCCTGGGCAAGCTGAAGACAAACACAAATACTCTTAACCCAAAGAGGACTTACTGCACCAAGAAAAAATACCAAACCACAGAAAATGTTCTAGGTATAGATATATTGCACCCTGCCTGGGGCCATGGAGACACATCTGGGGATGGAGATAAAGCTTGAGACAAACAGAGAAGGAAAAAACTGTAATGAAATCAGTTGCTTTAAGACTGGAAATAAAATTCTTCCTTATTTTTTCTTTGCTGATAAACTTTGTTAGGTTGTTTTGACACACTGTTTGGTAAGACCACCACTCTAAAAAAACCAGGAAAAAATAGATTCCTTGTTTCAGATTTGATGTAAGAAAAGCCCTCAAAGACAAAACCTTCCCATTGCAACACGATCCAGAACACACCTTCAACATCCACCATCATTTCCCAGGCTCAGCGTGACAAAAACAATTAATGTTTTTGAAGCTCACAAGCTCACAAGCTTCACCCATTTGATTTACAGTGAAAAAAGACTGCAGTGAAAACATTTTACCTCTAAAGGTCAGCAGGACACATGAACAGGGACTTTTCCTGAAAAACCTGAAAACCTTGTGGGGACACACAAACTTTGAGGACTTGCTGGAGTCTGAAATACTCCAAGGTGAAAATTGTACAGTCCTGAAAATGAGTAAACTCTGGGAGATGAACAAAGAAAATACAACTTCAGAGGCTGGAGTGGAGGGTCATTGGAGCATTGAAGCTTTAATTAATGGTCTTTTCCTGGCAAAGCTGCAGAGAGAAAAAAAATAGCTACAGCACAGCAGTGGCACAGTCGTTTGCAAGACTGCACTTCTGATTACCACACAATAGCCAGGACTAATTACAAAGTTCCCACATTTATTATAACCTTGGGATACACCCACCTTGCTGGGCCACTTTAAAGCACACTGCTCACTGCACTCTTTGTCAGCACCCCCTGCAGGACTTAAAAGCTAATTTATCTTTCAAGTTTGTCCTTCTTCTTCATGGTTAGATATGATTTTATGTCATGGTAAGAGGCAAAAGCTGTCTCCCAAAATTCTAGAAAATCAGCACTGCTGGAGAATTCCTAACTGGTGGTGACAAAGCAGAGCTGTGAGTGTGGGGGTTTTCTCTGGAATGGACAATGCCCACATTACACATGGACATACTCAGCAGGCACCACGTGGGGGGAAATGTTCTCAGAATCATTTCCAGGCCTTTTATTGGACAAGTGGTGCCCGACTGAAGTTGATGCAGAATAGGACTCAGCAACCTTTCAAGCCTCAGCATGAAATAGTCACCAAGAAATGTATTTATAATGACACCCAGCAACTGCAATCTATGTCCAAAAGGGTCCTTATCTCCCTTTGAACTTGAAATGACAAAAAATGAGAACTATGGCAGCATAGTAATTGGTTCAGAGTTTTCTCTATTTGATTCTCCTTCATCTCACACCCAAATTATTGCAAAAACTCATCAGGATGTCCCCAAAGGGTATCAGATCAAGTGATATTCATAGTTCAAATAGAAGTCACCTGTGCAAGAGTCCTGGTGCTGAAGGAATAAGGCTAAACTGAAAAGGGAGATATGAATTAAATAAAAAAATTCTCCCCTCAGCTTGCATCAGCTTTATTCTATCTAAGACCAGGACATGGCTTGGATGTGAAAAGATTTATTAAATCACCTCATGGTCTCTGCAGGTTAATGAAATATTTCTGCCAAATACAGAACTTCCAACAAATTCTAAAAGATTATCTTATTTTTTTGTTTTCATCCTTTCCAAGCAGTAAGTGCTACTCAGGGTTTATGAATAATTACTGCAACTATCCCATTTGATCCTTTGGAGCAAAGCATTTCCTGAAATTTACCTGTCAAAAATTTTGCCCATCTGATATGTTTTTTAACATCAGAAAGCAGAAAAAAAAAATAGAAATGTTTTGGCTATGTTGCTTTGACTTTTGAAATAAGACCACTAGCTTGGTTTTCAAAAGGTTCATGTTTTTGCCTTCACAACAGCCTTTGTGAGGAGGGTTCTTTTGTGTCTCCATGGCACTAGCTCTTTTTCAACCTCTTCTAGTCAAAAGCAAAAGAATCCAGCTTTCATCTGCTTTTATATGCTTTTGATTGCTGATAAATATGGGCTACAACATTTAGAGATGATTTCACAGTCTGTGTTACAAAACCAGAGCACTCAAAGGAAGTCTATCAAATATGTTCAGGAAAAGAAAAAAAAAAAAAAAACACAGAAAGAAACTTAACTCTGAGCAAATTTTCCCACTGAGAAATGGGGAACCATTTCCAAGTTCTTGAAATAAAACTGAAATGTTCCCCTTTTGGGATGCTTTGGAGCAGGAGACTTGTGAGAACTTCCCTACAAAAGAGGCAACAGGAACCCCAAGGAGCTGAAACTCCATTTTTAGGGTGAGAATAACACACCACAAGCCTTGAATTATTTTAATTTTGATGGAGTCAGAGGAGAAGGAAGAAGAAAGGTACATTTAAAGAAAGCTTCTAAGGTCACTTGAGGTTGCTTGTCAGTGGAATGATGTTTGTTCACTAAGCATCCAAGAAAACTTCCAAAACTAATAAAGCCAGACCTGTGTGAGAACATGCACAGAATGAGGCTGTTTGTGCTCCCCAATCCAGCTCCATTTCAGCTGGGCTCTTCAGGACAGCTGAAGGAATCTTGGAGCCTTAACCCCACAGGGGCCAACCTTTATCAGCTTCTGCTCTTAGAAATAGTCTGTGCTTCTTCCAACAACAGCTATCCATTCTAGGCTCGTGCATTTCCAAGGAAAATTCAAAATTTGTGTCTCCATTTGGAAAGATTCTTGAAATGCTCAGTTCTGCTTTTTCAGAATAAAACCAAACCCCAAACCAGGCTCTGTTTGGCCTGAGTGAGCATGGCAGGACCTCGTGATGTTCAGTGCCCTCAGAGCTGAAAGCAGATTCCTCTCTCTAATAAAATCCAAATTTAGCAACAAGTGTATAAATACATATTCAGATACCAGGGGCTTTTTCCCTACACCACTTTTCACCCACACAAGAATCCCCACATAAGCTGTGTAATTGCTGCCCAAAATGGCAACACATGCTCTGCAATTATCATTAGAGTTAATTAAAACCTCTGAGCAGTAGGCAGCTTGAATTGCTGTTTACTCTCAAGTCTCTGAAAATGCTGCAGGTAATTGAAAGAGAAGCATCAACCCAATATTGCTGATTTTCTTATTGGCAAGGCTTTGATAATTTGATTTTGGTCATCACATAGGTCTAAAAATAAAAAATTAATTTTATCTGAAGGCATGAATCTCCCCTGCAGCACACTCCACTAAGGTATTTCCATATTTCTGGGGCCTTTGCTGTACTGACTCTTGGAAGTTCTAAGAGAATCAGGTCAAAAAGGAGATTCTATAGAAAAAAATCTCATGTGTAGAGGAGGGAAAAGTCTTTTCTGCATTTCAGAGCAGATGTTTGTACCCCAGGATGTCAGTCAGAATGGGAGGGAGGCACAGGGTTTGAAAAGCCACTTTGGATAATCAACTGGAGGCAATCAATGTTTGCAAGACCTGAATATCCTCAGTATCCATTTGAGTACAGAGGAAAAGAAATGCTCAACAACTCTTATCCATCAGGGCAAAATATTTATAAAATGGACACTTAGAGAAGATAGATATGCCTAAAAGCAGAACCTCCTTCCCACAACAAGGACTGATGGCTCTGGTTTCTGATCTAGCCCTGACAGCAGCCCAACATCTCCATTCTGCTTCCCAGTGCTCAGGACTCTGCCCCATGAAAATTGGGGGTCTGGAGCACAGGGTGACCCAGGCTGGAGGAGGAAAATCCAAGTAATTTCATTTCTGCTCAGCTGTCTGTGAATGAGCCCTTCCTCTAAGTCCTGCTGATAACTCTACACAGATGCCACACTACTCAGATCAGACATTTTGTGCCTCCCTTTCTCCAGGAAATGCTGTTCTCTCTCTTGTCCCCTGGTAAAGCAGCAGAAGGGTTGTGATTACACCAATATTTTGCCACCAGCGCTGGAAACCTGAGCAGGTTCTACAAAAACACCCAAGGTCAGTTGCTGGCAGTGAACCTCTGTTGGCTCCTGGGCATTTTAAAACACTTTGAAGGCTGCTGATGCCAACATGCTGCTGAGCATGGAGCTATTTTTGGGCTGAAAGGGGCCCTGCCAAAAGAGAACAGTGGTCACTTAAAAAACACTGACTCCTCCATCTCCACTAAAACTCATCTCTTGCAGACAGCCTTCCTGCCATAACCTCCTCAAAACTCAGAGAAGTGCACACAAATTCACCCAGCTTTTTCTGCTTGAGATAGAAGGGGAGAAATTCTGCCTTAATTCTGCCTCAGCCATTAAGAAAAATGTTCTCTGTGTCTCTATTAATTTCCTCCTCAGCCACAAAGCTGATTTTCCAACAAGAAGCTACAGGGAGTGACATAAAAATAAATTGGTTTGTAAAAAGCCCAGATGAAACATTACCTGGACACAGGAAAGCACTCCTCCAGGAAGATCAAACCCCAAATGCTGCTGAAAACAAAATGGGTTTTAATGAATGGCAGATCTTAGGTCAGCAATAGACAGAGAGATTAGTGGAAACCTGATTAGATCAAAGTCTCTGAACATGGCTTAGAGACCACCACATCTGGGCATAGCCACTGAAACCTGAAGGCTGAATTCCGTGTTAAGAGGAATCTTTTTTTGTGTGTGCCTTTAATCAGAGGAAGAAGAAAAGCTGTTTGAAAAGTGCTTTGACAGGTGTGAGGAAGATAAGCTGGAAGGAGATCAGAAAGACAACAGTGTTTGATAAAGAGAAGACTGGGGATTATCACCACAAATATGCATAAGCTCCATTCTGTATAGTAAAGCATGACATTATTAATAGTACTACTTATCCCTCTTAAAGCATTTTAAGCTTTCAAGTGCTATACAAATACTAATCACTAAGCAAAGGTGCCAAAGAATCCTTCCCATATCCTGCTGATTGCACAGACTGAAAGCACAATAAGTACAGCATGTACAATGGCAAACACAGGCCTGAACAATCAAAGTGGTTCCTAATATTATAAAAGAGATTGTGCTCCAAAGGGAAAGATATTAATGTGCATCCATTAGGAAACTGCTCCTACCTGCTGCTGGAGGTTGGGAACTGCAGATTTGCTGGGAGGGAGCTGGAGCACAGAGGGGAAATGGAAACTTTCCATCTACAACATCATCTATAGGAGATGAGGACAAAGCCTCCTCAGAGGAGGAAACCTGGGGAAACTTTGAAGCAAAAGGCAAAGCTGGGACAAAGATTCAAGAGCAAAAGTAAAGTCATTAAATCAGCCAAGCAGGAAGGTGTGGAGTCTTTGCTTCTTTTTTGCCAGGGTTGGGATTAAATGCTTGAGACAGTATTTCTTGTCTGGACTCAGACGTTTATTAGTTCTTATCTATGTTACAGTCTCACAAGCTGTGAGTTCTGCAGTACTTTACTGTAACAAGGTACAAAATAGAGCTCCATCTCTCTCTCTACAAGGCCTTTTAAGGATAAACTGTCCAATTAAGAAATGACTAAATTATTTTTTCTTTTAACTCAATAACCAACCACCCATGGCCCGCAATGGGGACTTTTTTATCCAATTACACAAAACCACCCAAACCCATGGAGAAGAAGGTGAAAAAGAAGGACCAGCCTCTGCCCTAAAACCTCCATCTTGTTTTATAGATATTACTCTATTCTAAAACCTTAATCTCTGAGTTTCCCACCCTGTGATATTACACACTTCTATTCAAACTCCACACCCACAATCCCAGTTCTATAATTTAATTTAGAAAGTTTTCTCCATGGCCTCAGGTCAAATGCAGAGTTCTCTTGGGGGTCAGTGCCTGGCAGCACAAAAAGTCTGAAATTCTCAGTGACCAGGGTTCCAACAGGAAGGTGCTGGATCTTGGCAGTTTCACTTGATCAGAAAGGGGGAGGAATCAAATAAGGGACTGGCAATCTGTAGGGCTGATCAGTTCATTCCTTGGCAATGGGAATGAGGAACAAATTATATTAATTTTAGGTAATGATGGGAAACTGTTGCCAGTTTTGATGAATGCTGGTTAGAAATCTCACATGAATGAATCCTTTCTAGTCCTTGAGTCCTCAGGCTGCCCAGCACAGCATTCTGCAGGAGTGCTCAAACAGAATGCACAAAAAGCCTGAGTCTGCCATTGCAGAGTCATCCTTCTCACAGCAGCACAGAGAGTAACCAGAATTCCCACTGCTCAAATGTTAATCACTGCAGCTGCTGACCCTCCCAGGAAGGGCTTCAGGATTCCACCAGCCTGTGCAGGGGCACAATGTGTTTTTTGGTTTGAGTGCTCTGCACCAAGGTGGGCACTGTCCTAAGCACCCATCTGCAACCAGTGCTAGTAAAAATGCTTTTTCAGTTTAAAACATCTCTCCTACTAAGTGGGTACCATAAACCTGAGCTTTTTGCCTCAGCTTTTAGTCAAACATGAACAGAAAATTCAGATATTGGCAAACATATCCATATTTATAATGTGGGAGGAACAGAGTGAGCCCCTGCTCTGATCCTAAACCAGAAGATGCACAAGCTGCTGGAAAGGTGCAGAACAAACTCAAGTGCACTTTTCAGGCAAATCCCATTCACATCCCTCCAGAAAAGGGCTGTGTTGTCTCCAAGGCAACAGGGAGGCAGACCTCAGGCTGGGAGTAAATAAAATTATCTCATTAACATTTGTTCCCTTATCTCATGTTTCATCAGTTAATACAGAAGGTGCTACAGGTACCACAAAAAGACTCTTCCATGCAGAATGGGGAAACACAAGCAGCAATGAAGAGATCCCAGCCCTTTTTCCCTGAAGCTTCTTGGCCTTCAGGGAGGAATGATTAATGCTTTCTGCAGTAAAAATGATAGGGCACAATTCATGATAAAGCATCAAGTTTTTTATACCTGTTTTTATACCTATTCCCAGTGCTTTTTACTTGTGAATACTCACAGGGTTGATTTAATTTGTTTGACTTGTAAAAACATCCTGAGGTTAAGGGTCTTCAATGTTTCCCATCTCAGGCACATCCAAATGAGTAAAACATAGTGTGTAAAGCATAATGAAATTTGTATCTATGGCTCCTTCTGAAAGTTTTGACCCTTTTTTCCCCCATTTTGCTGAACAAAGTAAGGATCTTAGCAAGAGGGAGAAGAACTGGTGGATGATAGAGAAACAACCTTTTGGAGATGCTGAAGTCTCAGCCCTTGTATTCTGCCTGCTGTCAGGGATTCAGCCTCATCCCATGAATGCACATGGTTAAAACACCAATAGCTCCAAAATACCACATTTGAGTTTGGGTTGTCAAAAAATCAGGTTTCATTTACTGAATCTCCAACTAACAAGTTCCTAATTCATCTTGTTGTTCTGATGTCAAAGATTTGCTATGGGGTCCAAGTCCAACAGGCATCAATGTCACTGGGAGCAGCTGTGTGATCACCCACAGGGTCTGGTTATACTTCAGCTCCTTTTCCCACATCACACTGGAAATGGTCAGTGCCTGGCAGGACCAGCTCGTCCTGTGAAGGAAAGTCAAAGCAAAATATTCCTTATTTTTCTGTTTTATCTCCTTTGCTCCTAGTTGCTCTTTGTGGTAATTCACTGCTTGTAGTTTTCATTCTTAAATCTGATAATATTTCCCAAATCCCTTCTCATCAGAGAGCTGCCATCTACATGCTGTGGAATGTCTTCCCTGGGATTGCAGAAATCCTTTCCCCTTCCAAAAAAGCTCAACACTTTTTAGCAACAGACAGCAATACCACTGAATTCCTCCAGTGCCCTTGGATGTGTTTTGGATGTTTAAAATTCAAGGGAACAGCTGTCAAGTGAGATGATAATTGTGCTGTCAGCATACCGAAGGAGAATTAGTGAAATTATCCTCCAAAGAATGTACGCTACATAATCTTGTAAGCAAAAAAAAAAAAAAATAGGTTTCCTTATCACATAGAAAGGGAGAGGTCTGAAATAAGAAACACTCCTCTGAAATCAATGCTATCTGAAAGATGAAGTGAACCACATGCATTGCTGGAAGCTGTGATAAAAGAGGCACAGGAGAGGCCAGCTGAGGACCATGGCAGCACAGGAGCATCACTGCCAGACTCCAGAGCTTTTGAGAAAGACTCCAGGCAGCAGCTGCACTGCTGTGACCCTCCAAAGAGCTCATGGCACTGAAAATCCCTACATGTCCCATCAATGCCCCTCACTTCAGTATGACATTGCAGAGACATCTAAAGAACCTCCACATCTGCTAAGCTGAGAACTGGGTGCTGTTAGACTCTCACTCCCTTATTTTCTGATCCAAGTGACTTGGTGCAAAGTCATCCTGGCCCCTAAGAGGTGATACCAAGCTCAGGTGAGACCATAACACAAAAGGAATTCAGAACCCTCTGTTGCCATTGAAAGTTCCAGGACTGATCTCTCCAGCAAAATTTCAAAGGAGGCTTCCACTTTTAGGAAAATCCCAAAGTGCTGTAGCAGACACAAGCAGGGAATTTCTCAATTCCCACAAGGTGGATATGGCACTGAGCCAGGGTGTTGTAATAAGATAAGGACCACAGCAATTCATTAAAAGACAAATTGCTCAAATAGGCAAGCAAGACAGTCCAGCTTTAAATAAGTGATTTACCATCTCCAGCTGGAAAAATCAACAGCAATTTTCACATTTTGGGGAAAATCTTAATCAGGCAGAAATGAGAAAAATATGAAAATTGGGAAATGACTTGTGAAATAGCTGCACTTGTCCTGTGGATTTTCCAACAGCATTTGTACAGAGCTGAATGTTCCCACTGCCCCCCTAGGACCAAAGACTCCAAGGCAATTTTCACACTGAAATATTCCTCATTATTTAGAGGCAGAAATCAAGCCCTCTCTTTCAGTTATTAAAGGATCATTAATTGGGATTTCTGCTGCTTTTGTATTGCTCCCCCTCCCATTGAAACCACTGACCTGAAGAGAGGTTTTGTCTCTGCATCACATCTCTGTGATGGGACAAGATCTACCCAGAGGCTTCAAAGGTTTCCACACTTTCTCAAGATTCACAAGGACTCTGGAATGAACATAAAAAGGTCTCGTTCATGCTAGACATAGGGACTTGAAAGTGGAGAGAATTTTCCATGGATAGGCACAGGCTGGCTTTTGGGACAAGGGCACACATTGAAAATTGGAAAGCAGAGCCAGGGTAAGAAGCAACAGAACTAGACAGAATTGTTCATTCTGGTTAAAGCTAACTGTGAACAAAACCCACCTAAATCAGTGCTAAAGTGAGAGGCAGCAGCTGTCTTCATTTTAGGGGGAAAAAAAGGAATTCTTCAGCTGAAAGATTTTGGCAGGTGACAGCCAATGTCAGAGCACACTGTGAAAAGCAGAGTCAGAGCAAGGAGCCTTACAGAGCCCACATGTCACTGTCCTTGCTTAGTCAAAATTTCCATCACATTCAGAGATCTTTGCCCAGAATTAGATAGCAGGCTTTAGCTCAATATAAGACTCTTCATTTCTCACTATGAATATAAAGTCACTCCCATCTTTTAGCAAAACTACCTTCTGGGAGGAAGCTGGACTTGAATCTGCTCCATTTTTCTCTCTCCACAAAAATGCTGCACTTGGTTGAAAGAACTGTGGTTTCTCCTTGTGTTTTTTGGAAGAAGTAAATGCTTTCTGCTGGAAAAAGGGTGAGGAGAGAAAAAGAGATGAAAGAAATAATCACTTTCCAACCAGCAGTTCCTGGTCAGGTCAGAGTCTGCATTCACGGAGCACAGGAAAAAAGGGGCAGACATCAGAGAATCATCCCCAAAGACAGCTCTACCAAAAACTTCTCCAGCTGCTTCTCTGCTTTATTCTCCAACTCCCCTTTGGAGAGGGAACTTGCTGCACCTCACCCCCTGCACAGAGTGTGATGCTCCACCATGAATAACTGAGTTCTTATATCAGCTCAGTTGTCTGTTGCCAGTATCTTCTGCTGCCTTATGATTTTTTTTTTTTCAGAGCTTTTCATTCAGTAGAAATCTATTTGAAAGGGTTTCACAGGAATACTTTGAACTTTCAGATTTGGAAGAATGGGAATTATTTCACCTTTGCAAGACTGATCTCTTACCAAAAAGCACCTTGCAGAAAAAAGACAGAAAACAGACAGATGAAGAAAATACAAAGGACAAGGAAAATGTGCCTGCTGGTGTACCCTATCCTGAAGTAAAAAATCCTTTAGAACTCAGCCAGGTTAATTATCCATTGTATTCATCAATGTCTTTCCATTCATTTTTACAGGCTTCCTGTAGAGGACAGCTCTTATAAAAACCTGCAGAAAAAAAAAGAAAAAAAACCCACAGGTTTAAGCTGCCCCTTTTATTGCCATTTCTATGGAAGAAGGGAAAGGAGAATGGAGAGGTCAGGCACAGACCACAAGAATGCTGTGGTAAAGCTGCTGCTGAAAGCCATTCCAGGAATCCAAATAACCAAATTAAGTGACATATTCAGGCAATTGGGAGCCCAGAAGATTTGCTGAAGTGCCTACACAGATTGAAGACTTCTAAACCCCAAAAAGGTATTTTTCCACCTTTGGAGGTGCCTCACACCCCCCATCTCCATCAGACCCAGATGTTGGGGAAAGGCTGCACAGCAGCATGAGGCATCACCCAGACCCTCAGCAGAAAAGGAATAATAAAACCAAATCAGTTTCCAAATGTGTTTGGAGCAGCAGGTGCTGATGGTCCCACACCAGCAAGGGAAACCAGTCTCTGGGTCTGGATTCTTTCTCAGCCAGAGTTATGTAGCTTGTGAACTCATACTGCTGGAAGGAACATGTTGCTCTACCTCAGCTGACTCTTTCTGCAGAAAGATTGGGCTGGGTTTTCTTAAAATCATCACTCCACTCCAATTTTCCTCTTCCTCACTGAAGCTCACTATTCTCAGCAAGTGCTTTAGAGATCAAGCTTGCAGCCTCTCACCTACACGAATTCCTGGCTAGGGAAAAGCAATCTTAGAGGGATTTATTATTCCTGTCCTTTATCAGTGGAAAGCAGGTGCAAGGGAAGCATCCACAATCCCAGAGGGACTTTCCACTTGGCAAACTCCCCCTGCTCTCACAGCATAATTGACAGCCCTTTTGTCTGAGATTTGGTTACTGAAACTACTCAAATACATTTTGGGTGTTTCAGCCACGCAAAAGCAGAAAATGAATATGTGTCCACATGCACATCTGTGGGTGGTCATATATGATATTCCTCTGGATATTTCTAGGCTGAGCATTAGATTTGTACATATAATTGAGATTTTCATTTTTTATAACCAGCCCACAATGTCAAGAAATGTATTCATGACTGTCTGAAGTTTATGTGGAAGATGAACAGCCCTGCAAGGATTGTTGGAGCTATTGAATTGCTTTGACCAGAAAAACCCCCCTTAAAGCCATCAGAGATCTCTCACCCCAAAACTTGCTCAGAACAGGCAGGATGAAATATCAGAGGGAGATAAGAAAGGCTGGCTCTCACAGCTTTTCCAGTGCCTGATGAGATAAAGAAACACCTCAGACAGCCCTGTACTTCTAACAAGATGCTACCATAGGGTTTTTCCCAACCTCAAATCCACACACATTTTCTCCCCAACATATTTTTTTTTAAATTATTCCCATTTGTAGCTGTTCTCTGCCATCTCATCCAGTAGGAAATACTGACAGCAAAAAGTTCCCTATTATGCAGAAGCTGATGATATTAAAAACTACATGGCACAGTCTTAAACCTTCACAAGCCCTCACTGTCAGATGGATCTTGGTTTCCTATCCATAAATGCAAAGTAGTGCCTTGTCAAATCAATCTTTTTCCTCACCTTCTCTCCTTCCCTATGCAAACTTAGAGAGGAAACCACAGGCTGCAGCTGGGACCAGTCCTTAGCAAGGAAAAGAGATACTTACACAAAGTAAACAAATCACTATCAACATCTTTGTCAATATGTCCTGAAGGTCCTTGCTGTCTGACATGCTCAGAAACACACCCAGCCCTGCTCCCCAGGAGCTGGAGTCCCAGTTTAATTGAACACAGCCCCACAATCAGAATAATCTTTCCTCATCCTCTCATGCCCAATTCCTTTTCCATGTGATTTGCATTTGCTGTGTTTTGCCCCATTACCATTTTATCATGGAGCACAGAGAGCTGTGCTTGAGCCAGACAAAAAAACCCTTGTACATTCCAGCCAGAGGAGATGGATCACACTTCAGCACAAGGAACTGCACAACCACAATATGATTCCAATTTAAATACCCATCATATTATTTGAAATGATCTTTGGTTGGCCAACAGGGGTTCTCCAGCTCTGGCTGGGAGCACAGAGAGCTGCACATCACAGGCAGGAGCAGAGGAACCTCCTGGCACCTGAAGCAGCTGCTCTTGTAGAGCTTCAGAACAAAGGGGGGGAAGAAACACCCACCACCTTTATTGTTATTCCCTGGTAGCCACACAAAAATCCTGTTCTCTAATGAGCAGAATATTCATCCTCAGTAAAGCACAACCTAACCTTCAAATAGCTGCTTCTTGTTCTCCCACCAGGGAGCCTCCAGGGATTGTGCATTAAAGATAAAGGGGGGGAAATTATGCAGGTAATACAGAAAATTGAAGGGAGAGAGACTAAAGACCTAACCTGACAGAAAAAAAAAATATATATGGCAGAGATAAGGAAGAGGCTTGAAAAGGAAAGTGAAGTGTTTAGGTGGCAGAGGAGCTTAAGAAAATAGATATTCCTTTTGGAAACATGAGCTTTAGCATGGTAGATAACACACCTTACCCACAGCTCCACTAAAACCAGAACGGAGCCTTAGAGGAATAAAGGAAATCATAGTATTTGACAGGAAAACAACAAAGCAACAAACTACAAGAAAATCTTATTTGTTTTTCAGTCCCTGCTGACTTTCTTTTCCAGAGCATCTCCACAGGAAACTCCTCATCCCCTTTGAGTCAACCAGAAAATTTCAATGCACATCACAAGGCCCTCTGGGCACCCAACTTTGGGGACCCAGATAATCAAGATAAAGGCCACAGCCAATTGATAAATCTGTAAATTGCTGTCATCAGGGAAATAAGGACACTTGGTTCTGGGAGCAGACAGGATCAATTTTGCAGTGGTGAACCCCAGCTGGAAGAAAGTGGTAAAGGGTTGTTTTTTCTCCTGAAATCTGCAGAAGGGAGTCACTCTACAGAATGTTACCACAGGAATGAAAAGTAAAAACAAAAAGTGTCCTCCACACCCTAGTGTTAATTTAGTAGTGAAAGGTTTAGGAAAATATTACAATATATATGGAAAAAGGGACTCTGAAAAAACTCCTCTGCAGATGAAGCACCAGTGCACAAGAAGAAATACACTGACAATGCCAGAAACCCCAATATGCCAATATTAATAATAATGCCAATATTAACCAGCATTGTAAAAGCTTTGCCAGCATTAATGAGCTATTCCATTCTTGGAGGAGCCCAAACTCAAAGCAGTTTGCAGACCACATGAAATCCAACCAACACAAAAGTTGCATGAAGTCACCCCCAGAGTTCCTTTCCAGCATGTTCAGATGGCTCCCAGCCCATTCCAACATCTGGTGGCACAAGAACATCCTGTGCCACCAGAAATACACATATATTTATTAAATAAATTCATGACAGACTGAGTGACTTAATCAACATCATATTATAAACCTCATAGGAAATATTATCCAAATTCCACAGATTTACCATTCTCCCTGCAGAATATGGAGAAAATAGGAACTTTAAAGCATATCTTGAGCTGTTATGGACCTCAGGCAAAGACCCAGTTTACAGCCCCCATTCTCATTGTGCCCTTCACAGCATATTTTGTTGCCCTAGGAGTGAGACCACAGATTCAGGAAGAGCAGCAGTGCCTGGAAGAGGCTTCAGAAGACCTGAAGAGCCTGTGAAGGGAGAAGCAGAGCCCTGGGATAAATAACAGCTCTATCAATTGTGCTGAGCTTCCCTTCTTCATCCTCCCCCCTTAAAATCAGTGGGGTGAGGGATTCACACCCAGCCCATCTGTGGGACACAGGAGGTGGTGCTGACAAAAGTAACAACCCTATTTTTATTCCAGATCCCCTTACCCATGAGAGATGTGTGCTCATCCTGGTAGCCTCGACACCGTGCTGTTCAGGTTATTTACTGCACAGAAATTGCTCCCAAGATTTGGGCTTCATTTCCCTGTTCATTATTGCTGGGCTCCTCAGAAACACCAGGCTGCTGGCAGCACTTTGTTTTGTTGTTAAGAGAAAGAACCACATCATTTATTTTGGAAGAACAAAACATTGTCACAGAGTTTTGTTTGGTTTTTGGTTGGTTTTTTGTTTTTTTTTTTGGCCACAATAGCTGCCCAGAAAGCTGTCAGAAGAAACCTTTTGTCTCCTAGTTAATCTGCACCGGGAAATGATGAAGTGATGAACTTGCTGCTAATTAATAGATGAGCATCTGCCTCTCTGCAGCTGAGAAATCCTTCCCACCACCATGTGCAGCCCAGGACAGCGTGCTGGGCCTGATTAAAGCACCCCAGTGCTGCAGGTGCCTCACACTGGGATTAATCAGGCACACACAGGTTGAGCTCCTGGTGTACACTGGAGAGGGCATTAGCTGCCATCAGCTGGGATGTTCTCTGTTGGGTCTCTGCTTCCTAATAGAGCCTCTTCTCTTCTGAACAGCCCAGCTATTAGCAATCAGAAGATGCAGTAATTGTTTAGGGTCCAATCAGCAGGAAATTTCATTAGCTGCATAGATCCAGCCTGTGCTTTTTACAGAGGCCAGGAGGGGAAAAAAAAATCCCCAGGGTTATTTAAGGAATACTTTAATGTTCCTCAGACACCTCTCTGAGTGGCCTTTCTAACCATGCTCTGTGATTCACAGACATTAAGATCATTAATTCCTTCCCAAAAAGGCTTCCCATAAATAGATACCACAGGAACTTTGCGTCATTAATTAAAGTTTTTTCCTGAGATGCTGCAAAAGGAGCCTTTGGGCTCCTGATTACTTCTGCACAGGAGCAGGGGAGAGGAAAAGAAGGGTTTTAGGTGATGAATGCCTCCCCAGGGACATGGCCAGTGGGTAAAGGCACGAGCTGTTTGTAAGTGAGCAGAGTGCAGCCAGAAAACCTCGTGTCCTGTAGCTCCCAGGACCTTGGGTGCAGAGCCTCAGTTTCCTTAATTTCTAAAACAGAACTGAATATAATTTCCTGCATCCAGAAATTTTGCTGATACCCCTAAGAGAAGAGGTTTTAAGCTCAAGGGGATGTACCTCTCCTGCAGTTTTTGTCTCGTATTTTTGGTAGAGTATTTGGAAGCATTTCCATCTCCTACAAAAACTGTTTCTCTATAGCTAGGTAAGACACCCTCCAACAAGTCAAACTCTTCTGCTCTGCCACATCTCTTATTCTTCTATACATTAAAATAAATTTTTCTGCATTTCATCTGCCTAATCCTGTTCTCTGAGCAAGAAACAGGACTTCAGCAATCCCTTTGAACTTATTAGTTTCATTTAACTCTCCTACTCTGCTCAAGGACTGCTGGGGTCACTTGGAGTTTTTAACTTCTCCTTCCTTGCTCCAGCCTGGCATTGACAGGTGCCATTCCCAAACTTGCCTTTTCTTCTCAGATTCACCCAGCAGCTCCATTAACCTGCTCTTATTGCAGTTATAAGTGAGAGGTTCTCAATTTTATTTGCTCAGAAGCTGCAGCTGGATCCATTTTTTGTTTTATGTGAGACCCCTCATGGAAGCTCCTGCTCCTTTCTCCAGCTGCTTTGAAGATGCACAGCAAAACCCTGCTGGGCAGGGAGCAGCCCAAATTTGGAAGATTTCTTGCCTTTTACCATTCTGACTGCTTGTCACTGGTAGGCTCATTAGTAGATCTTTGCAAAGCTTTTTAAAAGTACATCAAGGCACTTTATGAGGAGATATGTCATCTTGGACTCTTAAGCTTTTTATTACCTATAAGCTACTGAAGTAATGAAGTCACACTAGTACCTTAAAGGAGTTTAAATCATGAAAATTTAACAAGAGAAGAAAGCAAGCCAATTTGAATTATTAGAATTGCTTTTTCACAGACCAGTTGGAGTCCCCAGCATGTGAAGTCATGCTCAGACTGATTTCAGCCTGAGCTGATGGATGCTCTGACTGAATTCACCTGGAACTCAGCACAACTAACCAACTAGACAGTCTGGAGGCATCCAGACCTTGGGAGTAGATTGTATTTCAAAGAAAAAAGTTTAAAATAGTAACAATTTAAGTATAGCAAGTCAAATTCTCTATGCAGAACAGCTCATTTGAAGGCAAAGCCAATTTACAGGAAACAAAAATAGGGCTCATTGTGTTCTCCAATTCATGCTTTCATCTTTTACTCTCCCCAGACTTAGACTAATTATTCTGTCCAACAGGTTGTCAAAACCTTTCCCATTTCCTGTAGCAATTACTGTTGTATGCTTTAATACCTATTCCTCTTGTATATTTTAATAACTCTCTCTTCTGGGAAAATTGGAGGCCTCAGGGTACTTGTGCCCTCACACCTTGCAAGTTCCACAAGGGAACAGGACCCGAAACTCAGAGTTAAGTCCTAACATCAAAGTTTGGGATTGTATGAGCATGTCCTTCAATTTGCGTGGCAAAGTGTCTTGGTTTGAGCAGACAGGTGTCTGCTAAGGAAGGCAGGAGCCTCCCCTGAAATGGAAAATGTAAACCCCCTCCCTCCAAATTGTTATAGTTTTGAAATTAAGGGGCTCTCAGGCAAAGACATGGCAATAGGAATAACAGTTCTTTACTAGGAAAATTTAAAATACAAATGCA
>WBNO01019019.1:229-63385 GCA_013400575.1 Peucedramus taeniatus
TGGTGAAAAAAACATAAAGGAACTTAAGTGTTCTTTTTAAAAAAGTTCTAACCATGGACTATGTTTGCCAGAACCAGGATTGCAGCATTTCCAAGATTACCTGTTGCATGACTGAATCCTAAAGACCAGTTGTGTGACCCCTTGTGTTTTGCCACAGGCAACTACGATGCTCCAAACTGAATCTGGATCTATAGTTCTTACTGTTCTGTGCCAATTTCACCTAATCACAAGTGAAAATTCTCTTCCAGGTTGGTGGTTGCTTTTTTTTCAAGGAACCACCAAGCTCTATCCCTTCCAAGTGTAGGTTCTAGATTACTGTAGTAAGCAACTGAGGGAAAACTTAGGTTTTTCAAAAAAGAAAACAAATCAAGGAAAAAAAAAACCAGTCCACGCTCTTGTAAAGCATAAAATGTCAGCCTTCAGAAGTGGTTTTACAGTAGATAATACCGTGTATACAAAAACTGGCATTAAAATATGAGTATAAATGTTACATTAGTCATCAAATCATTCTTCTTGCTCATAAACAGAATCATTTTTATGAAAGCCAAAGACTAACCTAGCACTTAGCTCTCATTTATTGAAAACAACAGTGCAAAGTAAACAAGTTAGTGAAAAGATTTTCTTCATCAAAACAGAAATTGTTTTGAACACAAAAAGGAAAGACAGAAAACCAAAAACTAGAATTAGATCCATTGCATAGTAACTGTTTCTGCACTTTTTTAAACTCTTAGATATGAATGTTTGATTTCTATGTATAGAGAATGCTTTGTGGTTTGTCCATACAATTTATTCTTTGTTTACAATAAGCATAACAAAAAGCATGGCAGCAGAATTTTCCTAAGTCTGCTTGAAAATTGAACTGAATAAAATTGCATGAATATATGATAGTATTAAATACATGGGGACAACCATCAGAAAATAATTCGCATCCAGATAAAACTGCATATATGTGTGGAATGTGTTGTGCCACAATTTTTATGTTTTTATACAAGTTCACTCAGTGTGTAATGCCTGTATATAATTTTAATTTCTGTTATCACAGAATTTAGTCCTATCCTGTGATAGCCAATATCATACAGAAGCAGCTTTGCTTTGTTTTCAGTAAATGGAGCATACAAGTTATTACATATGCTTATTATTTATAATTATTTTAACTATTTCCATAATTATAAATAGTAATTATGATCTGTAACATGCCTGTTACTTATACATTCTGGAAATCTTTGCACAGCATTTGTTTTTTCACCATGGCACTCAGAAGCGCATTTTGCATATTTGTCCTAAAGACAAATTCAACTAAGCAAACTTTGTTTCTACAGTGGTAAAAAACTGGGAGGTCATGCAGTTTTATGTTCATTGCAATTCATAAAAATACCATATCTCCTGTTTTTCACTGTGATGCATTCTCAGGGTTTCACTTCTTTCAGTTTAGTCATTTCAATGTTCTTACTACAACTCTTTTGCTTTGGTGCATTTAGGCTTCTCTCCTCCCTTAGGGCTGGAATAAATAGACATCAAATAAACACCACAGTGGCATTGTTCAAACATAAGAATGCTATCCTCACAGATGGGATTTTATCCAGTCTGTCTCCTGCACAGTCCACCAGACCCAAGGAAGAGCATGGTGGGTGTGTGCACTCACATGCATTTGTGAGAGCATGGCAGGAGTGTCATCTGAGTGAAAACTGTTCAGGATATAGGAATGTTTTCACGGTTTCAGTCTTGCAGATAGAGGGATGTGTGAAAACAGATGCCCTCTTTGGAACAGAAATTCTAAATGGCTTTCTGAGTACTGCCTACATTTAGAAATAAAGTGACACAAAATCCAGTAACAAAGAAAATGCAGGTTTTGTGCTTCACCTTTCCTATAGGCTAAATTTCCATTTAGCTTCCTTCAGACAGTCAAAAGCTGCTGGTCTCACTGCTCTGCACCTTTTGTATAAAACCTGGCCCATCCTTTGTTGCAATTGCCTGCATTTTTTTAAGTATGAAACATTTTTATTAAGAAAGTGATAGTGACTAGGAAGATGCATCCTTGAAGAGAATCATGAATGAAAAATACTGTGTTGCTACAATACAAAGACTTTTGCATACTATAATCCATCTGATAACTCAAAGCTTAGCTAGCAGTGCTTCTATGCCTACAGAAAACATGGGTTTTTAGTTGAACCTGTACCTTGAAAATAAAGATTAACATAGATTACTAAGGCAGGAGAAAACAGCTTAAACAAGCTGATTGAATTTACAAGGTAAAGCTGTAATTACTCATTTGCTATCATTTTTTAAATGATAGTATGGATTTGCCATTTGCAATTTTGATTTTAGATTTCAAACCACTTTATAACATGATCATACTGACTTTTAAAGGTGCTGAATGGTATTGTTTGGCAGAATCCTAAGGATTTTTCTGCTCCTTCCTTGTGTGTTACTTTTCCCTTAATTACTTCTCTTCAGAGGCAGGTGAAAGGAGGGGAAGGAGGAAAGAAGAGAAAGAAAAGGTTTGGAGAAGAATTGTGCAAGGAATAGTTAACAAAAAAGAAAATCTGTGAAAGATAATTTAACAGAAAATCAATTACCAATTAATGTAACAGTTGCTGTAAAGACATAAATCAGATTAAAACAACTTTGAAATCTGAGCACAAAGCAGGAACTCTATCATAAAGAAAAAAATAAAGAGAGAAAAAAATATCAGCCAAACAAACCAAAACACAGAAACCTCCTCCCCCCAACCCAACCCATGCGCACAAATTTCAGTTGCCATCAAGACCGAGCTTGTAAAATAAGAGCCACCTTGGGTCACCTTCACCATGTTTTGGAACTTTATAGACCTGAAGAAATGTCCACATAAAGGTTCATAGAGGTGGATGTTTTCTGCAGAATGTTGTGTTGTTTACAAAGCAGAAATTCTCAGATTAAAATACACAGACTGGGTCCCCTGCTGAGCTTATTGCCAGACAAACTGCTCTAATCTTCTAAGGGATCCATTCCTCTGTGTGCTGTTTCTCAAATAGGATAGAGTTTCAGCTTTTTAACTGTAATGGCTGGTGGGATCTGGAGTGTTCTGTGATGCATCACTGCTACTAGAGCAAACTCAGTTGGAGAATAACAGCATTAGAAATGTTCCCTGTCTGCCCCATCACCCCTCAGTTGTCTGCAGCTTTCTTCTTCAGCAGTGGTCTGAGTTGCCCAGCTTTTGGAAAGGCTTCTATTCAGAACAGAGACAGGAGAGGATTCATTAGCCTTTCTGGTGATAGCTGTGAGACCATTTTATATAAGCTGTCCATTACATCCTCTGTTTGTCCATTTGGAGCTTCCCTCCCTTACTTTGTGATTCTTTGCACTTATGGAATCTGCTTTTACTCAGCTTTTCTGTTAAGCTGAAGCAGATCCCTTGTATATTCTTAGGAAGAGCACAACTTGACTCATGTTCTTACACTAGTTTCAACATGCAGGTTAAGCAATAGATAGCCTCTAAGGACTTTTTTTCCCCTTTTATTTTTTATTTTATTTTTATTTTATTTTATTTTTTTATTATCTGGAAACTTCTATCAGATCCTGAACACCTAAGTAAAGGCAGTCTTGATTTGAAATTCTTACTGTTTTCACCAGTTGTACTTATTTCTGTCCCCCATTTCTGTCTTTGCTGGTTTTCTATCATAGACACATGTCTGTGACACTGAAGTCCCCTTGTGTTGGGTAAGTGATTATCATCTCACTTATCCTGAAAACTCTATATTTACCAGTATTCTGCTTGAAAAGCACACTAGCAACATACCAAAATTAATTATGGATGAATGCCCTGTCATGTCTGTTAATTGAATTGCTTATCCTTGACAAGAGGGTTCATCTAAACTGGCCGAGACAGCAGAAGGTGGTGACTGGGGAATCTCTCTCTCCTAACAATCTTTTTGAAATGCCAAACCTGATCAGCTGGAGTTGGCATTGTTCCTTAGACCTCTTCCTTCTGTTGATGGCATAGAGAAATGATCTGCCTTGCTTATAAATTAATTGTGAGACAACTTTATTTTGAATTACCACATTTAATTCTGCTACTGATGTAATTTGTTATGATAAAATTAGCACAGTTGTTCAGTTTTCCCATTCCAGTGAGCTGTAAAATATATCTGTCTGAAGAAGATATTCATTCAAGGAATTCTATTTTAAAAAAAAATTGTTATTCAGCCTCCCAAGTGGAATTGGAGTCCTTGGCATCAATCTGATCCCTCTATTCACTAAATACAGTATCCCAAAATATTCAGTGTCCTGCATAGCAATATAGCAATGGGATAGCAATTATAGCAGTAAGATCTATCTGCTTGAGACTGGTTCCAACATCTGTTGCATGCACATTCCCAAAAGAGCTGGACTGATAAGACGTGAACAAAATATATTCAAATTATCATGTTCTGGTTTGTCAGATATGCCTTGAAAATACACAATTCTCTCTGTAAACACACTACCCAAGTAAATGCCCCTTTAGATATCTTTGCTCTCAGACTAGATTTAAGAGAAGTTATTATTTAAATTTTTTAAATTAGTTTGGGATGTATGGCTTGTAGAAGAGATGGCAAAGAGGGAATATTGCCAAAAGGATTGGGGTAAATGTAGAGGCAGTGCTAGTAGCAGAAAGCAGATAGAGCTACTGCTGTCAGAACAGGGTAGGATGAAAAAGTAAAGGGGTTTGGGGATAGAGGTCTAGACTAGGCATCCAGCTGAGTTCAAATTTACAGGTTCCTAAAACCAGCTTATCTGCTGTGAATTGTTATATTCATATGACATGTGGTAGCAAGGACGGATCTTACATTAGCAGGTCCCTCCACTCCTATTTAATTTACAAAGACTGGACTTGTTTACAAAATAAAGGCCTCCATTTCCTGTGAGGTACACAAATCAACATCAGAAAATTAATATCAGAAAAATTAACCTTTTTGGTTTTAGAAATCATCTGCCTTTTTTTTTTATTTTTCTGTGATATCCAACACTTTTAAGATTCAGCTGGACAGGGTGATGGGACATGTTGTCCTCACTGTGCTTTTGCCAAGAAAGGTTGGACTAGGTGATCTTTGAGGTCCCATCCAACCTGGTATTCTATGAATCTATGATTTTACCATGAAATGTATGTTTAATGTAGATAGATGTGTATGAATTTAGATAATGTAGATAAAAATTTGTGTTAGAAAGTTGCAGAAACTGAATGAATTATATTTGATCACAGGCAAGAATCTGAATTATCTTGTGTATAATTTCTTATGCTTTGTTTTTGAAGACTTAAATGGTTCATTGGTTTTTTGCCTGCCAGTTTTCATGTTTGCTCCAATAGGGCTTAGACAAACAAACAAAAAGCATTCATTTTGTAAAAGATATTTATGTAAATTGTTTTGAAGGAAATAAGCCTTTCTATGAGTTATGTACAACTAAACATAGCATCATGCCTGCACTGGGGAACTAGAAAGTAGATTTGACTGAGCAGGGCTGAAACAGTCCAGACCTCTTGACAGTTGAAAGTGAAATGTAAGATTTAAGTAGTCAAACTGATAATGTAATTTTTATCTTAAAATAATTAGATTTCTGCTGGTCTGCAGTTCCAAATCATAAGTGTAAAAGCTTTTCAAGGAGTTTGTTTAGTTTTTGGCTTTATTTCAAATTTCTTAAGAACTGTCTAGCTGGCTTCCTGCTTTAATAGCTGCTGAAAGTTTCTTGAACTTGTGCAGACTGACTGTATGGTTGCTGGGCCAGCTTAGCCAATCTCCTTATCCCTTCAAAGGGTACTGCTCATGGCAAGGTGATGTAAGAATTCCTTTTACTGCATGGAGTCGACCTGACTACCATTTAAGACCAGGCCAAATCCCTGCAGTACAGAGATCCCAAAAGAAGCAATGGGAACAGTCCTGGAGCTGCGAGGGGAAAACAAAAACGAGCTCATCATGAGGGATGAGTTCAGGATTCCACACTCAGCTCTGGGACTGGATTTCTTCAGCAGTCTTTCAACTGTGGCTTAGTCTGGCGGGATGTTTCTTCACGCAGCAGCAGCACGTAACCCAGTAACATTAGTTATTGGTGCTGATGTCTGCATCTTTCTTCATTAAATAGCTTAAGACATGCCTAATTACTTAATGCTAATCTCAGAGGCTGAGATGGAAGGAGATTATATACTCAGCCATGCATGTAATATATGTTTCCAATATGTATGTAAGAAAAACTCATACTCTGTCCCAATGCATATAATTGAAATATTGCTTTAGTAGAAAAGGAGATGTGGAATATGATTTCTCTCACAGATACTTGTCCTTTTCTTCCAGCATGACACTGCATGTAGACACACTAATGTGCCTCCTTTGATGGTGAATCCAGACATAGCAAAAACTTAGAACACAAGGATTGTGTCAATTAATTTATTAATTGCTTTATCAATTTAATTTCTCATTTTGGCTTAGTTGTTGCATCTCTGAGTTTCATTCATGGAACTAAAGTAAAGAATTAGTGATATTGTTGGTGAGTTTGGTGTATTTTTACGATATTACTCAACAGGTAAAAATGGTTACTTGAATTCCAGGAGCTAGAAGAATGTTTTCATGCAAAAGCTCTATTCTTAAGTCTCAGCTGGTATCCATATAAAAGCAAAAATCCACATAGTGGTGACTGATGTTTCCAAAAGATGTATGCATTAAAAAGAATGGATATTGAGAACCTCAGCTAAAAGTGAAGTGTTGTTTGGCAGCAAATTACAAACTTGCTGTTTGTAATTATTTTTGCCTTTAATACTAATTTTAAAACCTTTTTAACATCACAAAAATGTCTGTGGAAGTTGAGCTAGAAATAATTTCAATTATCTGACTGGATTTGATTTGCTAGTACAAAAGATTTGGATAACAGGCTTTACATCTTTGCATGATTTGTACTTTGTACTCTTGCTTAATATTCATCCTTCCCTTGCATCTGGTGCACGAGCTTGTGGAATTCTGAGGCTTTTAGTATTTTGTCTGCGTTTGGAAGTGGTGATCACAATGGGGTGGATGGGGTTGCATACTAAAAACTAATACCCCTGATCAGCTACAGGAAGGTCACAGCCTTAAGAATTATTTGTACTGAACCCACTTCCCACAATACCATGTCTTTTGAGGGATCCTGAAGAATCACAATGCCTTGGATTTACATTTGGATTCCATACAGTTCTGCTGCCAGTAGATGGCAAGGCAGATTGAAATGGTTTGCTGTTAACACCATCAAAATATGTTTTCAGTGAAAGTATTGGGTAACTGAATCTGCAGTTTGTAGCAACAACCTTATGAGCAAAATGTCACATACTAAACATGTTTTATATCTCTTCTGCTGATTGAGAACGTGATCAGCTCTGTAGAGATGCAGCCTGCACTTAGATTTTTTCAGGCTTTCATCTCAGTTTAACATTTTCAGCTCTTCTGGAAGATCCAATTGCCTTGAAAATCTTTAAAAATGCACTCTAATCTTTCTGCTGTTTCATCAGTCCACTCAACCTAAGTTACCTTTGGGTTCTTCGTCACTTCATCTCAGTGTATTGCAAGTGTACTTCATGTGATTTGGAAAGGCATCGTCATGGTTGGTTGACTGCACAAAAGAAAACCAGTACTTTTTCCCTTTAGACATTTACAGTAGAGCCAAATGAAAATTCAAATGCTGAAAGCTGCTTCCTCAAACAGTGACAAAAAGTAGTCCTGAGCGAATGAGAGCTCAAACACTTCAGTCGTACTTAGTTCCACAAATAGGTTTCACTTTTGTTCAAGCTTCCTGTATTTTGCCAGCTTCTATGTGTTCAACAGTGCGCTATGAACAGCAGAAACACTTATTTTAATTTTGTGATCATGTGGCAAAACAGTAAAATATCTGCAATGTATTTCATGGACAAAGATTCCAAACTGTCTAACTTATTTCAACAGGCAAGCAGTCCTACAACAGGAACAGCTCCCAGGAGTCAATCCCGGTTGTCTGTCTGCCCCTCCACTCAGGACATTTGTAGGTATGTGCTAAGAAAAATATGCTCTCATCTGGCTGATACTTGTTAGTTGTTTTTATTAAATATTGTGTAGCTCTTGCTTCTGCTTAACGTTATTCATAATTGACATAGACTTTAGTTTTCTTTTGATCGCTCCTTGTTTTGGTTTTGTTTTTGTGTTTTAGTCTCATGTTTTTCTATTAAAATTCATGTTCTCATTCTCATCCTTTTTTCTTTTTTGTGTGTGATTTCTCTTTCCACCCACCCTTACCATTTCCATCCCTTTCCTTTGCTTACTGCTTTGTCTAGATCTACTACCTTGCATGATTTGTCAGAAGATGAGCTTGAACATGCAACCCCTGTCATGGTGCTGGCCCCTTCTAATAGGGAGCCTGGTGGTAAGAAACTCATAAAACGAAGGTTTAGGCGGAAAAGAGAGACTGGAGACAATGGTCAGCACACAGAAAAGCAAGGAAAGGGGAGAAACTGTAAATTGCATCCTGAGCCTCCGAGATCCAGCTGGAACGCATCTGATTCATCATCATCTTCAGATGAGAGTCAGTGGGCTCAGGCTAGGAGGAGAGCAAGAGAAAAGGCCAGGATGGCCAGGAGAGGGAGAAGAAACAATAGATCATGCAATAACCAGGATGGGTCCTCAAATAATAATGCTGTTGAACTTGTCACCTTGGGGACAATGGGAAAAGAGAAACGAGAGGTGTCTGACCCTGAGAATCCTACTTTAAATCACCGCCGAAGGATTCCAAGGCTTAAGGAATCACAGTCTTCAGCATCATCTCAGGAAGCGAGGATTTCCTCAAGAAAATGTGGGAAAAGCAAAGGGAAAAGCTACCACAGAGACCGGCAGCCTGCACCTTTCCTTAGACACACGAAGGACTCCTTTGCAGAGGCAGGCTCTGGCAGCGATGCTCTGGCAGTCCCAGATCATGGAGCACCTGCTGGGCCAGGGCCCACTGTGCCTCATGCTGTTCAGAAGCCTCCAGTGTTGTATGATGACTGGTCTGATGATTTAGAAGTATGCAGGTTAGTCCCTAATTAGAAGGATTTAGCATTCTTAAGATGAGTTTCTCCCTGACATGGTCTGAGTGCCTTTCCCTTGACTGCCTTCTGTCACTATTTCTCAGTAATAAACTAGGCTAGGCACGCCACAGGAAATAACAAAAAACCTTTGCTACAGAGAAGTTAGCATATCTCAATCTGAAGAGACACTTCTCTTATTTAAAAAGAGTAATTTTACGAAGGAGCCAAATGTTTGTCTTTCCTCTGTGAAGATGAACCCACTCTGTCCTCTGGCAGAGTATTGCTTTTTTTAAATCTCCAGCCAGAGGTAGAGAATGAAACAGGATGCCAGATAGCTCAGTACAATGGGATATGGAGCTTTTCCTCCTTAAATGATTAGTTCAAATCCAGATTTGGTCCCTCTATGTAGTTTTTCAATGACTTAAATGAAGTAAATTTATGGTCTTGATTCAGTGTCCTTAGAGTTGCCATTACCTCAGGAATCCAGTGGATGGTGCCTGGAGAACATCATCTCTAGTGGGGCATAATTTGTCTGTGATTTTGCATTGCCAAACACCTCCACACTGTGAATGTGTATGGGCTGTTAGCTCAGTCACCCTTCTCAAAGACTGGAATGATATGAAAGAGTGATTGGGCAGAATAAGGAGTAAAGTAAGCTTTGGGAAAGAAAAAGCAACACCAAGAGTTCTCTTTAGTTCAGAAGTTCAGGCCTCTGACAATCTGATGCCATTGGTGTGAAGCATGCAACCAGAAGGTGAGCATTTTACCCTGGAAATGAGATCAAGCTAGCCTCTTCTGGGCTAACATCCAAATTTGGAGTACCCAGCTGGGAACACTCGAGTTACTTATTTCAGTGGTATATGAAAATGCACCATCCCGTAAGTCTAACAGAACTGAAACAAGTATTTCCTTTTTTCTCCCTCACCAAACTTGTGAGCCAGCATTGGCTCTCATCTACAAAGTGGTAGTCAGGCTTAGTTTCTTCATATGGTAACCCAAAACTTCTCACTTTTCTTTGCTGGGAAGAATTTGTGTGGAAATGTAAACAGAGGATGAGGAAGTTCATGATGCCACATCATGCAGTTTCACAGTATGCTTTAACCTAGTGAAACACTGCAAAGATCTTATTTCTAAAAAGAAAAATGGTAATATGCTGGTATTTTGTGGGTTTTTTGCAGCAGAAGATATAAGCCATTACTAACACATCTAGGGCTATGCACTCCTTTTTATACTTACCAAGCAAAACCATACATTTCCCCTGTCTGTCCATTGTCTGTCTTTATAATTTAAGGTTCTTCAAAGTCCATCTGTGTTTGGGCATGAGTTTATGTATTAGGACCAGGCTTGGGTTCTCTGCCTTATAGAAATGCAAAGAAACAGCAACAGTGGTAAACCATGTTATTGAAATGTATCTACAGGGCATGATGCAGAGGTGCACAACAGCTTCAGTGTTGTCTTGTATTTCTGAACTACCCAGCCTGCATGTATTGAAGATCCAGTGTAGTACATGCAGTACATAACAGGTCATTAATAATTGTTAAGAATATGAACTACCCAAAACCTGAAAAAAAAACAACTTCAGCATGGGTCTTCATATGGGCTTAATTATACTGTAGTAAAAATATACAAATAAATAAATAAATATTGAGGGGGGTGTATATATACACACATATATATACATATAAAATAAAGTTCTGTAAATGCATTATGTAGATTAGTCCTAATTGTTGCCCAAGTCATCAAACTTAGAATTTGCTTTCAGATGAAAAGTAAATCCTGGTCTTTTGTTTGTCTTCTCAGCTCACTGAATTTTATTACAATTTTTCAGGCACTTTTTGGAAGACTTTGAGCTTGATTCAAGGATGGACCTTTTGGATGTGCCTGCAGACTTTTCAGCCAGGCTCTTATTTAGTTGAGGATAGTTGAAGACTTTTGATGGGTTCTGCCCTTAGGCTCAGTATCAGTGGAGACATTCTTTGAACAACCAGCATTAAACTTAATACGGTTGATAATGAGACCTGTTTTGCAATATTTCTCAAGCCAGTCAGAAACGCATTTTTCTGTGTCAGGGATAATACTATTCTTTTGTTGTTGTCATTATCAGAAATATCATAATGACTGTAATACACCTAGGAAAAACATAGCAAAATCAAAAGCCTATTAATTTTTTATAGCTGATAAGTTGTCTTACTTAATCAGTTTGCAGACAGCTGAAAAAAAAGGAAGACATGTTTTTACTACTAATTTTTTACTACTAATTCAGAACAGATTGTAGTTTCTATTTCTCAGGACATGTCCATGCTCTTGATTGATTTTGATCTGTGGTATGTTTTCTTTTTAAAATTCACAACCTGCAATCTGAAACAAAAACCAAATAAATTATTGCATGTTAGTTGTGCACATATTTGTTGTGCACATTTTTCTGCATGAAAAATAGAAAAAAGAGGGTGGTTTTGTCATGTTTATACTAAGACTGGGTTAGCCTAGCTGTTTGTGATGTGGATTTTTTTTTCCTGGGGGTTTTCCTCAAGCTTTTCATCCTAGCTATTCATGTCTTTTAGTTGATTTGACAGCACTGGCTGAGAGGAATGGCCCTCAACTAAATGGTATTGTGTGGAAATAGCAGAGTAATAAGGATCATAAAGACCTCATAGCAACAGTTTTTTTGTCTTTAAGTTTCTGGGTAGGCAACTTTTTTCCTTCATGTCCTCATGGATTGCTGACAGTTTCTTCACTCTGCGTTTAGCAGCGTGAGCGGGAATATGACAGGGTACACTCAATTCCAGCAAAAGCACATTAGTCAGATGAAGTACAGTGCCATTGTGCAATATGTTCTTCAGCTAGTCTAAGGGGAACCTCTTGGTCACTTCAGTGAGTTATTTGCCCTTCTAATGTCACTAATTCTTTCCAAAATGCTGAAAAATTGTCATGGCACCAATCCTGACATGTATAGTCTCTTCCCTGAACAACTTTCTGCTTGAGTCCATTAGGAGACAAGGTTTTTCTTCTTCTGAGATACAACCTAAGTTCTGGCTGTGCTGAGTTCTTTCGGCACCTAATTTTTTTTTTTTTTTAAAGATTTACAGGACAGGCTTTCTAAATCATACGGTTGATTACCCCTTTTCCTAAGCTGTCCTGTGCCTGATATTTTCTTCATATATACTTTATCCTGGAATTTGCCATGGCTTGAGGCACAGCCTCAGAAATAGCTTTCTTTGGTCTGCATGTGGATCATCTCACCAAAGGGAACAGCTGTGTATTGGACATGACAAAGTAAATGGATTGTGAGAAGTTAGTCCCATGGATTTTCACGTGGAAATCACTAATAAAAGAAAATTGAGTAGTTGATATTACCACTAGTGGATCATAAGTGCTTTGTGTACTGATTCTGAATATATCTTGTGGTATTTTTATTATTGATTATATAGTTGAAAGATATTTTCTGTTTAACTAGTTAGGCTTTTGGTGTACAATCTTTTTGTAGTGCTAATTCAGTCATTTCAGCAAAAACACATGCACTTTATTTAAGTGGAGTTTCTCACTTTGAAAAAAAAAAAAGATGCTTACTGGAAGTCAAATTTTGGTTTTGTTGAATGAGCTCTAAATGGCTCTTTCTGCAGTCAGGTATAATGGCAAGCCCTCATTTGAGGAGTAGGGCATAACAGTAGGGTGTGTGAGAAAACAAGCAGAGAAGGGGAGAAGTAAAGGAGATGATGAAGTTGATTCATGAGATCTGGAGAGTATATTTGAAGCATAATTTTTAAAAAACAGTTTTCAAAATCTGGTGTGTTAATTAAAAGGCCATTATAAACTTAGGAAAAGACTAATATGGGCATTTCTGTGTTTTAGCACAATCTATACATGTGTAAAGATGGGAAGAAATAGTGAATATTGCTCATGACAAGAGGCGATATGATTATGTAGTTTCTCTCTGTGAAATCAAGCCTTTCAGCAGGGTTTTCTTTTCTTAATATTATTTAGTAGGACCTGCAAAAAATATATTTTTCATGAAATTACTTACATTCTGAAATATTCAGGTAGAAGAGTGCTCATGAGATCAAAAGACAGAAAGGTGGTTGGTAGGAAATAAGTCCTTGAGGAAGAAAAAACAAGAAGTTGAACAGAAGACAGATATATAGGTTGAAATTCTACCACTGAATTTTAACACTCATTCTAAATACTTATGCTGAAACCTTGATGTTGGGCCCAGTGAAGAAACTGTAATGCAGGATATGTAGACTTGAAATACCATCCAGAGCCTTCTAAAATCACCATAAAATGGAAGATGCTCCACTTCCAGACTGTGGTGTTTTGCTGGAGGGTTTTTAACCTGTTTCTCCCTGGGATGTTAGTGTGTACCTTGTGATAGATATCAGGAGGACATGTTAGGTGCTAAGTCTCTGAATCTTGTCCTGCATCTTGACTCCTTGCCCTTTTCTCAAAAAGAACTGTGACTGCTGCTTACTTTCCTGTTCAGAGTTTTATTTTTTGCAAAGTGACTTTTTGATAGAGATCTCCTGCTTTTTGAGGAATCTCCTCCTCTGCTTGATGGTCTGGTGGTTCATCAGTCTTTGAAGCAGTATGAAATTCTGGTTAATTCTATTATCTGCCTGATGGTTCAAATCCCCATCTGTCACCTCTTCAGCCATCTGGTTATGCAGTCTCTTTTGGAAGCTCTCCATGATTCACAAGGATGCAAGGAGAGCCAAAGTAAGGCAAGCATGTCTTTGTTGTGATTAGGTTCACTTGTCTGGGGGAGAGCTGAGTCCTGGTTTCTGCTTGTTTTTCTCAGAACTTATAATTATTTTTAATATAAATAAGTGAAATGGCACAGCTTCCTGTTACCCTTAAAAGTTACCCTTGGTTTTAAGGGTCCCCTTGCTGAATACTTAAAGCTTGCATATTTTGTGTATGGAGTTCAATTCCTTAAAGCTTTGACTTTCACTAGGTGGCTGGGAGGAAATCTGTATCCTGTTTTGATATGCAGTCCCTAGTTCTTTGAACTTGTTCAGTGCAGTAAATCTTGTCAGACACATATCTTGCACTAACAGTACATCTGAGGCAGCAATTACTTGTAACTCTTTAGATATCCTATTTATCACCTATAAAGAAAGATTAATAGCAAGACAAGAAATGTCGACAAAATAAAATATTTATGTGCTTTCGCTAATGTTGTTTGCTCTTGGGGCTCTTACAAATTCTCATCACTTTTGCAGAAATGGAGAGAAAGCTTTATGAAGTAGGCCCTTATGAAATTCCACTAGTGTGGTGCAACATTTTAAAAATCGTTTTTCCTCTAGTCAGGTAAAGACAGCTGACTGTATAGCATAATGGAAGGGCAGGGAAGAGATGTACAAATGGATTACATTTGGTGTGGAGAATTAATGTGCCTCATTCACACCATGTTTAAATGGAGAGGAAGACCAATTTGTCATTTAGATTACTTCGTGATTTAAAAGTGGAAAGAATGGAAATTAGATTTAAAAAAGAAAAACCTGTAAAATGAAAGCAAGAGAAACATGGCACTCTGTAGCCTGTTGCAAGGTGAACATATTCAGTGAATTTAACCTTTTTTTTTCCAAGTGATAAACTATGCATGAGCAGAATTTGATATTTTTGTGGATTCTTTTTATGAATGACAATTACTTGCTGTAAGTTGTTCATAAAGTTGTTTAATTTTAGGTCCTAACTATCTAAAAGTACTGTAAGCAATTTATAAATTGGCAGAAGAGAAAACTACCTTTTTTGGACAGAATAGTTTTTCTAAGAAAAAATCAAACAGTAGCGACAGCAATTTTGTGCATCCTTTTGCAGTTCGGGAAATTGGATCCTTTTGGTCCAATTAAGATAACCTAGGAGCTCATGGCATTTCATGCTGGCAGCTAATAATCCCCACAGCCAAAAATCAAATCCAGGAATTCACTTGCTCCAACATTTTTCAGCTCTGCTGTTTCTTCCTGATTTTGCCAGAATAAATAACTGTTGGGAAAACTTGAAAGCTTTCCAAGTGATCTCCTTGTTCCATACTGATATTAGACCTTTTAAACTGAGATTATGTTTGTCTGTAGGGAAGACGAAAAGTCCTGATTTGATGACAAATGAAGGTCAGTCATCCAAGATAACTCTTGCTGATTTTCTGAAATCAGCCAAAATCCAATGACCTTAGGAATTGTCTGCAAATTGTAGACTGGTTTCATACTCCCCTTTCTGCCTTTTATCTTTTGTAATGAACAAAACCATGGAAAACATGGGAAAGCAATTAATAGTCATAGAATTTAAGACTATGACAACACTAAATTCTGAAGATGCCTCACTTCTGAGTGCTTTCTTTACCTGCATCTCATCATTTTGATCTCATAAGAAATTCCTTTTCTTTATATATATATACGTGGTGTCAATTTGTTTTGTAAGGAACATACAAGAGCTCTGCAACAGCTTTTATATGAATTAGGAAAAATCTTTACAAATAATGATGTTTCAGTTTTAACATTGTGTGTTTTTTTCCTGAAAAATAATTTTCTTAATTTGTTGCATTATATATGTGAACCTGCTGTTTAGGAACATCCTTCAAAGAATTTTTGTGCTTTTTGTTTTTCATCTCATGTATGCACAGTGTTAGCAAGAATTTCTGTGTTTGGTACATCTGTTTGCTGAAGGTTGTAGAAACAATTTTGTGCTAGAAAAATATGTGCTGGGTAATTAAAATACTGACATATAAAACAAAAACTTATGCATAAGGGTGATAGCACTGTCAGAGTATTATTTCATAAGGATTCACAGTGAGTTTTATTGAAAGAAATTTAGATATTCTGTGATCTCAGTGTATAGGAAAATGTTTGTAGGTGTATACACACACAAAATGTTGCATATCTGAGTCAGAAAATCATCTAATGGATTATGTATCCTGTGTTGTCTGGTGTACACATGATTCATAGAGCAAAAGTTCCTTTGGACTCTTGAGCTCATCTTTTCCTGTGGAAAAGAAAGGTCCTGTTCAGACGGGAATCTTTAAAGCACTAAGCTGTCAGGAAAAAAAAAAAAAATTATCAATGGTATCAAAAAAAAAAATTGTCAATGGTATCATTATCAAAGGTATTTCTCTATAATAAAGGCCATTTATCTACTAAAGGACTAAAAAGTTGAGAGAAGTTGAGTGTGTAAATTCTGTAAGTGTGTCTGAGCAGCTAAAACTGCAGCTATTAACAATGATCGGTGCTGTACTACAACCTGTAAATAAATCAGTATAGATTTAGCAAATTTTATATATTCTTCTTTATCATAGAGAGTGGTGTTTTTTGGGCTTTTTTTTTTTTTGTTTGTTTTTTGTTGTTTGTTTTGGTTTGGTTTTTTTTTGTTTGTTTTTTGTTTTTTGTTTTGTTTTGTTTTTATTCAGTTATTTCTAAAGTATGCAAACAAATTTTACTCTCAGGACAAGTTCAGCCAGCTAAATAATCAATCTGATTCATGAAAATTTCAAACAGTTGTGATCATCTGACAGCAGGAAACTAGAATGAAAGTTCTCCACCTTGGTTCAGACATGGTTCAGGTATGTTTGTGCTTTGTATCCCTTCCTCCATTCTGTTTGCACAACAAACTTCTTAAGACCATCATTACCAATTTACTTTCTCTGATTTGTGGTAATTATTATGTACATTATAGATGAACACATCAAAGAGCAAAGATGCACAAAATTGTGGTTCAGTTCTAATGGCTGAGGAAGACAGAGCAAGTTATCTGCTCCAAGTCTTTAAAAGGTGTTTAAGCATTTAGCCAACAGTCTGTTACCACAAGTGTTGGGCACCAAAAAATCTTTAGACTGTCACCATGAGTTCAGGTACACAACCGTCTTTTAAGCTAATTTCTTCTGGTTAAACAAATAACAGAGTTAAATTGCACCAAAGAGACCAAAGAACAGTCAAGCTAATGAAAGCCGTGCCTTTGGTCATTTTCTCTGGACTTTAATTCCTACTGAAGTTTGGTTTAATTCTCTTTGCATATTTCATGGTTATAAAGCTAGAAGAGGCCCTTAGAATATTTAGTTCGAGCTTATTCATACTGTAAGTTCTTAGTGTCACCCTGTTGTTTATACAATTGGCTTGTGACTTATGTACAAGGAAAGCCCAAATAGAATGTATAATGCATATAGAGTTTTTCTGTAGAAGTATTTCTACTAAGGATTATTTCTATTCATTTCAAATTTGTAGTGTCACTTTATTTGAAGATCCCAGTGGAATTTTAGGCTTGTGTTTTAGCTCTGAAAATAATTTTAAACAATCTTGGCAGTAGTAGAAAAAAAGGCTATTGGGTCCATAGCTTAGTTGTCTAATTTCTAAATAGTTTAAATGCTAAGGCTGTAAAATAAATTATGTATGGCTTGAATTTAAATGAACAAAGAATGCTGGTCTTCCTTTGGGGAATAACTTTAATTTAAAAAGAAAATTATGTTTTTTATGTAACTCTCAGTTGGGAATGCATTTGTTAGAAAAATAACTATTCAGTGTTTTGAAAATATAGTTCTGTTTAAGCTAGAGGCTCAGTAAGAAATAACCATATAGGCAATTCCCATCTAAGAACTAAGCTACTGATGCACCTAACTCAGCTGGATTAGTAAAGACAAGACTGTAAATTGAGTTCCTGTAAAATGTGTCTCAAAAAATGAACATGTGTAAGAAGGAAGTTGTGGGTAATTTGTTCTCTTCACTGCTGTGGGGCATGAAATCCTGTATGAGCACCACTGCAGAAATTGAAACCTGGCTTTTGTGGACCGGGTATTCAGAGCTTCATTTATCTCTTGGATTTTTTTTTTTTTTGGTCTCTTTATTTCTGTCTGTCCAGCAAAGCAGCTTTGTTCTGATTTCCCATTATCATAGACAGATTTTCTCATGGCTCTGGGCTACACTGTGGAAGAATACTGGAGCTGCCAGCTTTGATCTTTAGACCTTTCATGTAGAGACATTGGAATTTCCTCCTCCCCTGCTTACAGGCTTGGCAGCCTCAGAGCTGTGCAGTAGCCAGTCTTTCCTGGGGTGTCTTTGTCAGGTTGCCTCCTGACATACATCAGGAGCTCCTGCTCTAGAAAGGTCACCCATCTTCCCAGTAGGAAGACAGCCTTATCCTGAAGCTCTCCTACCCCTTTTCCTATCCCAGAAGTGGTGCAGTCACAGTTTTCTCTGTAAAAGGGTGAGTTATTCCTCAGATGTGTTCAGACACTTCTGCATCTGCACCATCTGAGGGTGCCATTCCTAAGTACTAAGTTTCTAAGGCCCAAGTTTTGTTTGTGTGACAACAGGATCTGTGCTGTCATTGCTATTTATTTATTTTGAAATAGCATTTCTCAGGCTTCAGGTTTGTTTTTTTTTTTTTTTTTTTTTTCTTTTTCTTTTTCTTTTTCTTTTTTTCACTTGCATGCCAGCTTGGCTTTTCAGACACTCATTAGACCTCAGGTGCTTTGTTGTGTTTTTCTAGGCTGGGGATAGGAGGGAATTACTCTTCATTGAAGTGAACCTCCTTAACTTCAGGTGTTTGGTTAAGCATTCTGCTCTCTGTAAAGCTTTCTCTGCCTTCAAAAGAGATGCTTGCCAATAAATCTGACATTGTTTTTGGTGGGTGAATGTTTTCCTGATGTGATCAGGAGACTGTTTGGAAAAGGGGAAAATCAGCAGGACACTTGGACATGTCACAGAAGAAGCCCTTTAGGTGATGTTAGAACACTGATCACTTTATGCAAAACCACAACATGAAAAGCTCTGTATCCCATCATAAGGTAAAACAGTTCTGGGACCATCTTAGGGTCTACTTACAGAGTAGTTTTTGTTTTCCCAGATAATGCAGCTGTCTGCCTAAAAGGGACAGTGAGGAATAAAAAAAAATGACCATGACTTTTCAATACCTGCCTCCTAAAAAGTGTGCCTGTGTGTACACACTGTGCCGTATGCATGACTCCAGAGTACTCAAAACTGCTCCTTGATTCTTTAACTGTGTAACTCCAAAGAGATATCCTAGGAACTTTTTGTGTTTCACATGCTGGATATTTTCACCTTGGGTTAGATTTCTCTACCTTTGAGGGTTTTATTGGCATTGCTTACAGACCAAGGACTACTCTGCTCTGATATTTGTCTTAAAGGTTTTGCCATGCATAAAAGGGAAAAGCTGTTATTTCTATTGATTCACCTTCAGACCATGTAGCAAATTCAAAGAGAAATAATAACTAAGTGAAGAGAAACTGCTAAATGGCAGAAAGGAACAAGGAGTACGTTCCCAGGCCTCCCTCTGAAAGGTCATACACCTGGCATCTTTTGAATGTCAAGCCCAAAGATGAGAAAGCAGTGTAAATAAGGCAGCGCCTTTGCACTGCTGGTTGGCAGGTTGGCTCACTCACTCTTGCTGTCCTTCCTGTCAGGATCTGTCACTGTGAGGGAGATGATGAGAGCCCCCTCATCACGCCGTGTCGCTGCACGGGGACCCTGCGCTTTGTTCACCAGGCCTGCCTGCACCAGTGGATCAAGAGCTCGGACACGCGCTGCTGCGAGCTCTGCAAGTACGACTTCATCATGGAGACCAAGCTCAAGCCTCTCCGGAAGGTAGGCTGGGTTGGAGTGCCATTGTCCTCGGCTGTCAGAGCTCCACAATGGCTGTGGAAATTGCAAGCACAGTTAAAGGAACATCTGTCCAGAATGGCTTTGTATTTGCTGTTGGTAATCAGTCACGGTGATTTTATCCTTGCATTTAAGCTGGTTAATTTGCAGCAGCGGAGAATTTGACTAAAGACTCTTTCATCACACATACAATACAAATGCACAAATAGTACTCTTTTGGTTTAGAATTTCTGTCTTCAGCTTTTTGTTATGGATTCATCTGCCTTTCTTTAAGCCAGAAATAAATCTGTTCATATTTTGCTCCTGAGTAACACAGTCTAGCTCACCCAGCAATTTTTACATGAAGCCCATAACTTTTGGTTGAGAATGATGCTTATACCCATGTGGAGACAGCAGTTATGAAGTAACACAGTCAATTTAGCTGCATCTGTTGTAGCTGTGACACTCATGGGCAAATTAATCACTTCTACTTTAAAATTAGTTGATGGAATTTAAAAGACAGGGTGACTTTGCATCCTGAATGTCAAATGTGTGTTATCTGCACTCATCTGTTTTATAAGATAAATCAATAAAATGCTACACATACTGTCAGTATAGGGAAGGTGAAGAGTTTATTAAACATATATGGGTTCTGTTTTATTTGGAGTGGATAATTTCTCTTCGAATTTTTATTTTAAAATGCTCTCATCTTTCTGGAGTCTTGTTGAATCTTTGAAGTTTGAGTCAATCTGGAGCTAGGCAAGTTTTGATTTAAAATACATTTCTACATGAAAAACATGTAGCAACTCTTGCTTAGGACTAGCATATGCTTATATAGTAGTGTTCTAATGGCAAAAGACATTTTGTTTTTGTTGGCTCTATACAGGTTGCAGTAGTTCAGAGAAAGGAGAATCAGTGGAATTCCTTCCCACTTCCCATTCAGAGGAATTTTCTATTAAGTCCATGGTGATAAACCATTTCTGAAGAGAGAATTTGGGCTAATTTGGAAAGCAAAGCTTGTGATAGGGAAAGACAAAGTTCTCAGATGCCAGGTAGATCTGGCCTAGATCTAGGCTAGGAATTTAAACAGATGCAAATAGAAAAAAAAAAAAAAGATGGCTAAAAACTAAATTATATTGACTTCGGTTTTAGTAATTGCAGATGAATTTTTACTACTGTGACAGGATGAGATAATTGTATAAAAAACCTTGCCTGTTGCATATCTTCAGGGGATTTTTTCAGTTTTTATGTTTCTATTTTCAAACCAAATTGCTTTAACATCTAACAAGGACTCTCACAACAGTTACTTTTCTCAAGAGAATACACAGATATCAGTATTTTTAACAAAAGCCTTTTGCTGGGTTTGCTAGATAATATAGCATCTTTTATAAAAGGGAATTGCTATAAATTACAAAATTTATAGCAACCAAGGAGAAAAGGAGTGAAAAATGTGCACAACTTGATATCAGAAGTAGGCACTTCTAACTCTGTGTGTGGTCAGTGCCACATCTCCTCCCTCTTTTAGAGTGGTAGTGTAATTCCTTCAAGTCAGTAATTTCTTAATTGAGTGATTTCCTCCTTAATCAGTTTATCATTGGTTCTCAGGTATGGTTTAGCCTTTCTGACATAGAAAAGATTCATCTCTTCTTTCAGGCAGGATATTTTTGTTCCTGCTTGAAGCACTACTCAAAAGTAGTTTATCTGCCTGGCAGTCTGTGCTGGCAACTTTCCTCCCTTCAAATGCAATGCTAACAAATAATTGTTTGTGTAGAATGGTCCCAGCATCTAACTATAAATCCTTTCTTGTAAGTCACACCCAGTTCAGAAAACAAAGCTCTCAAAGATTTCAAAGTTAAAATTAGTTGTCCTTTGGCATTTATAGCATTCAACTGTGACACCCTTCATGTGTTGCATTTAATTACACATGTGATCCTTGCTAAGTGTGAGCACTATCATCACCAACATTCACAAATTTGTGAAACACTAAGCAGTTTATGAGAAGCTGTTTTGCAAACCAAGTATTTTAACAGCTGTAGCAAAGTCAAGGTAAGGGAGGAAAAAGTGATCATGAGACCTGACATATGAGTTGAGCTGACTGGTAAATTTCCACCCAAACATCCTTTATAAAAATCACTGAAACTGTTTTGTTTAGGATTTTTTTTATCAGAACTTACATATTTTGCAAAAGCGGAAAGTCCCAATGAAACACTGTCAAATTTCTTGGCAGATTTTATGAAGCCCAAAATCTCAGTTTTGGGGTGTTCTTGGGAGTCTTTGTTTTCAAAAGCCTGGCACAAAGGGTGGTTACCAGAGACCAAAGTAGTGTGGGACAGGCAGCTCCTAACACCAAAGCTGTCCACAATCCTGTCTCCTTGATGCAGGATCTGAAAAACCATTACCTCAATGCAGAGACTCACTGAAATGATTAAACTGAGTTTTACTGAGGATTGCTACTGACTCTGAGATTTACAAACCTTGAAAGCTTTGGGTTTTGCTAAAGTTTGGTTCTGTACTAGACCTCAAGAGCCTTCAGTCCCCAGCACTAAGTCTGGCCTGTCAGCAGTGAATCAAAATTTCCAAACTTCTAAAATTCTCTTTGCCTGTTGGCTGGGACATTATGTGTCTGAAAGCAACACAGTTTTTGTCAACTTTGTTGGATCCCAACTGGAACAGCAAAACTGACCCAAAAAAAAGTTATTAGTTTTGCCAATAAGCTTTGAGGAATTCTGAAAACAGATTTCTTTTCCATGCTTCCTGAACAGAAGACCATATTTTTTGGTTCAAGAAAGGAGTTCCTATTCAATTTCATAAGAAAATAATTTATTAAAAAAAAAAAGGAAATTATTTCCCCTAAAGTGAGTTTCTGTCCAGCTCCAGATGATGCAATTTCCATGGCCATTAGACATGGATTTGAAGTGGCCTTCTACGAGTGGAAGGATCACATCTCTTTACCAATTCTGATTTTTTGGTTTTTAATCTCTCTCATCACTTATTATACAATATTCTAAACTTTGGTTCCTGACTGCACATTGTTTCATTATGATGAATTTAATCATAATGTCTTTGTAAAATTCCTACTGCTGGTCTCCTGAAGGAAAAAAAATTACAGACTACCAAACTTAATTACAGCAATCTATAGTTTTGCACTTTGCAGAATCACAAAAGCATGATTTAAATATAAAACAAACTATTTAGTTCAATAATGAATTACCATCTTTATTTATGCCTCAGCCCTTCATGCACCTTCAATGTTTGATAACAGATTTTTTATCAAATTCTAAGGTTTTATAGCACAATCATTTTGGAATATCATGCTATATCTGTTAGCACCCATAAGTGACAATGTAGAACATATTAGGTTAACATAAATTAAGATAATCAGTAGTAAATCAATAGGTTTGTGCCAATGTGTGACAGTTATTTAATTAGAGAATCCCTGAAAGCACTAGACATCAAATAAAATTCAGTTTAATCATTTTAGTGAGTCTTTGCATTGAGGTAATCCTTTTAAGCATTGATCAACAGACATTGCAAGTGTTTCGTGTATTTGGACAGGTCTAATTACTCAGCTCAAGATAAATACAGAGATTAAATATTAAGCATTGCTTAGTGTTTCTGGTTTATTTCTCATGGTCTCTGTTACATCTGTCTGTCATTATAAATAATACAGTTACATTTGTAGCTTTGCCTCTCAGCATCTGCAATCCTCGATACAGAATTTAAAAGGTGACTTTCTCACAGAAGGAATTAGAAAGTGGAAGAAGCTTATGTGAGTTCCTTATTGAGCTCTCTCAGGTAATAGCTTAAACCTGAGAAAAACATTTCTTCTTTAAAAAAGATGCAATCCTAGATATTAACACCTGCATTTCATATCTCTAGAATTTGGTATTTGAAGACTAGTAGAAACAGGAATTGAATGGAAATACAGTGAGTATGAAATGGATTAAAGTGGCATATTAAAAGGAGCTTTAAACACAAAAAGTCTTTAAATGCAGATTCTCAACAGTGTCTTGCTATACTTCAAAATACTTTTCATATTTAAATTTAAGACGTCTAGTATCTGATGAGATGTCTTACTTTGATGCATCATCCCAACAGATTATTGTGTGGTGTCAGAGATGTCTATTTTCTCTCCCAATTCTGTTTTTGAAATTAATTACAAATAAAGTCTTATTTGTGTGAGGCATGAGCGATACTGCTCATTGTTACCATGTGGTTGCTCTTGGTCATTAAGGAAGCACAAGTCAATTTTTTTGTTTACAGAAGCATTATGTAGCAGTTGAGGCTGATTTTCTTTCTCTTAGAAAGGATATCTGAATTTATGCCTTTTCAAAAATAGAGGAACTGGGAATGTTCTTTTAGTACAGAATGATATGTTTCTATTAAATTAAACAGAAGCAAAGAAAATGCTGATCATGAAATAAACTTGAGCTTATTTATTTTGAAAGTGTACATATATGTTCTAAGTGTTTATCCATCTTGTATTCTGCATTTGCTTATATGCTGATATAAAAAAAAAAATCTCATAGCATGCCTGAAACATTCAGTGATGGCAAAATATGTTAAGGGTGTTTTTTACTTTTGAGTCAATGATAGCTTGGTAATTCATATTTACATTTCTTTTTTAAGAGTATGGTGATCACTGCCAAAAGTCATAGAACCTGCAGAGAAATTTCTGTGATATACTGCTCTAAAATCAAAAGTGCTGGCCACTAGAAACTACTTCTGCCAGAGTAAACTCTCAGATTCAGATGTGACCAGAAGAGTCTCGCAAGAAAAAACCCCAAACTTTTGGGCAGCCATTACCATACTGCTTGTTGTTCAATTCTTACTGGCCTGTGTTGTGAGGTGTGAACCACCTGGCTTTATCATTGGTTTTCTAATAATGCTCATGATAAGAAGTGGTATCAAATATTGCATAGGACTTGCTGTGGGACTGGTTCCCTTTTGACCCAATTTGATGAATATTTTGCAGTCCTCAACATAGAAGGAACTCCTGCATTTTTCTTTGATTTCTGGTGCAGCTACATAGTGTCGTCAAGGCAACCTGCTCCAGTGTTATCTTTCTTTCAGTAAACTGTCTCAAAACATCAGTAGCCTCAAATAATTGCCTGCAATATGTGGGGTCAGACACTTTACCAGTATGCACAAAGGCACAAAGCTATTACTTTCTCGTTGGCTATCATGTCATTATAACAAATAACTTTGGGCTCAAGGGACAATGTGTATATTAAGGCTTGTAAAGTAAAAATGATTCTATAGCATTTATATCCTATTGTGATGCCTCAGGGATGCAAGGGACTACTTTGTTGAGAGAGTTGTATTCTTAATTTTTGAGGCTAACAGAGCATTACTACTAATTTATCTGTATATAGACAGCATGCTGTAGTTCACAGAATAATGCTGTCTTGCATTTTCTGCCGCAGGAGCAATACTAGAGCTTAGCTATCTTATGGTGGTAGAATTTGTGCTAGCCTGCCATCTCCATATGTCTTTTTCTTCCATTCAGAACACAGCTTTATTCACACAGCTGTTCCAGTCCCCATAGACTTCTGACAAAAGATTCTTGTGCCTCTTACCTTGAAACCATCCTAACATACCCCTAGACTTGCTAAAAGCCGTCTCACTGTGATACTTTGCTGGGACACCCCCATGTGCAGCATCCTTCCTGGGGGTAGAGCAAGATGTTCATACAGTCATTGCTTTGAACTTGCATTCTTTTAAGAAGCAAATGAAAAATATTATAGTTGAAAATTAAATGAAAATGGTGTCTTCTTCTAATTAAATGCCAGTAACGAAATTGGCGACTTTGCTGCTCAACAGCATTTGCAAAAGCAAAGGGAATTTGGGAGTTGTTCAGCTCTGGGTATTAGTAGTGTTATCCACTATTGCACAGACCCATGAACATGAGCTCGGGGAGGTACAAATCTTCTGTGCTTTCTGAGGCTGAAATAAACAGTTTGATCTGAGCTGTTTTCCAGATGCAACTTGCATCAAAAGATTCAGTTCTGATTTTAGTTAGAGAGACCTACTCAATCCTGAAGCTCATCAGCCTCTCTTATTTTTTAAGAACTTTAGGCCCCCTTTTTATTTTTTTATTTCAGACCTTTCAGTGTTTTGTTTTATAGCTTGACCTCATCAATAGTTATAACCAAGGAAGGACTGGGAAGCTGAAGCATTGAAAATAATTAAGAGAATCTCTGGCTTTACAAATAAGGAAAGTGTAAATGGAATGCTGACACAAAATGTATAGCTAGTAATATGAAATTAAAACAGCATAATCAACCCAAGCATTGACCTAAACCAGTCATTGTAATTCATGGAGTTTTAAAAAATGCTATTTTTACTGTTTAATTTTGAAGTTAGGAACTTTACCAGCTCCCTTGGGAGAGGGCTGATATTCATGATCTAATTAATGCAGGTAATTATCTGTCACATAATTAACACGTACAATTTTACACTTGTTACTTGCCTCAAATTTATTTTGCCTGGGACCTATTGATGTGAGAATGATCTGTTCACAGGTTGATGCTTGCTTAGTGGTGAAATGCATGCTAAAAATGGGTTTTCTTTAACACAGTGATGTTCTTTTGAACACAGAAATTCCAGTAGTAGATCTAAATTATGACCAAATGGGATAACTTTTACTTTACTCAGGTTTGGTGGGTTTTGTTATTTAATTTTATTTCTGTAGCATTTTATTAAAATTATTAGGAAAAAAAAATAGAATTTCCTCTTTTTTTTTCAGAATGAATAGCTTCCCTCAGCTCTTTACTAGAGCACTAGGTTGTAGTTTTATTTTAATTACTATAGTTTTCCTCAGCACAACTTTCCTCTATTTTATTTTTATTTAATTGGATCAAAAGAATTTCTCTTGTGGGAAAATTAAAAGACAGAGAAGGCAACTGTAGCTATTCATTGGAAAGTCAGTATTCTTTCTAAAGCCGTATTTATAGATAATGAAAAGCATCAGCTCCTTTTTTTAATCTTTGTTATGTGGAAATTCAGACATATGTGTAGATACTGTGTATATAGCTGCAGAAAAAGGATATGTCCAGGTATGCTTAAACAACAATGTATTTAAAAATACCAGGGTTTTGGCAAACAGAGACATTTAAACCAAACCACATCTTTGTAACAATTTGAAATGATTCTCAGCAGGCTGGACAATTTGATATAGAGGCAATTAAGCACTGTGATGAATACTGGAGGGAAGGCAATTAAAGTAGAGACTAACAAAACTGTGATTGTATTCTAGAACTTGTTTTAGGTGCCTAAAGCAACAGATCTTCAGAGAAATTTCCTGCAACTGGACATGACTGAAGAACTAAAGGAAGCAGAGAGGCATACAAAACTATGTACAAAATTATGTAATAGTTTTGTAGGTCTCCAGCATGTTGCTATATCAGTTTTTCTAATTTCTCTCCTTTTCTAAATGCTACTGGAGCCTTCTGTCCATGCCCATCACACTATAAGCACTCAGGTGTGCAAGGGGAACCCATCCTGCATGTTATTCAAAGACAGAGAGTCAGGCACAGACTGTTGGGAGATGGTTTGTTATGGCTTCTGCAGTGGGGAAAGGACTTGTGGTTGCTTTTACCCCAGTAGGATCCATCTCAAATCCACCACTGAGCCTGTGTCATGGCTGCTTTTATATTGCCTCTAAAATACATACCACAAAAAGCAGCAGCCCTACCTGCTTTGGTCAGAAAGGGAAATCTCAACACCAGTGGTCTTGCAGCACACTTATGGTCTGTGCTCTAGTGGTATGGCAGTTCAACTGATTGATTTTTTATCGTTTTCTTTGTGTGTGGATGTGTCTAAGTTGTTGCTTGAGGTCTGGACTGTGATTTAAAGGTATTTGCTACTTAGTGACTGGAGCAAATGTCATGCTTTCAATTGGATATGCTGCTCTTTTAGAAATACACAGTAGACAGAGGCAGGAATCAACAACTGCAAAGAGAATAAAAGTGACAAACTGGATCCTTTTGATAGAATGATCATAGAGATACTGTAGGGAGAGCAGACAGCAGTAACATCTGTTTCTGTTCTTGACTAACTGTGATAAAAGTTAATGGAGACATAGATTCTACCCCTTTTATCCCTGTTTCTTTATGGGTTACCAACATGTAGCTTCTTTTTTGATTTTTGAGTAATAAAGGCATGTACCCAGATACCTGAAGTAAATATTTTCTAGAGTTCTAGATGTGTGCCTCTTGTTCTTAGTACCAGATATTCCCCATAGTTTTACATTATGGTGGTAGTTCACTCCTGATCAGTGGTTTAATGTTTTACCTGCAGTTCCTCTGTCAGGATTATTTTTTAGGTAAGGTAGCTGAAGTGTACTGTGGTTGGAGATAATGATCTTTTTCGTAAAGGTCTTACAAGGCAAGAAAAGAAAAAATAGCTTTGAATGAGGAGTTCATGATAGCACTGAGGGCTCTATTGAACAAAAGATTAGTTAATGTCTTTTCAGCATTCCAAGAAGATGCCAGGAAAGTAAACACTTCATCACGTACTTCTACATTCTATATTGATGTAAAGCAAATTCTAGCAGATGGAAGCTAGAAAGAGGCTCCCAATTTGGAGAGATTTTGCTGTAATGACTTCCCATGGGGTTTCTTGCACATCTCTCCAAAGTATCTGGTGTTGGCCTCTATCTGAGACAGAGCATTGGATGAGAGGGACATGAGGTCCTGTATTTCCAACACATAGGTTTTTTGTTTTGTTTTGTTTTGTGGTTTTTTGTTTTGTTTTGGTTTTGGTTTTGTTTTGGTTTGGTTTGGAGTTTTTTTTTGTGTTAGTCTGTGTTGGAAAGATTAGGATGCAGGTACTGAAGTTCTTTTAGTTGGTAAATGACAAGTATTCTCAATACCACTTTCATATTGCAAAAACAGCTACTTCATTTTAGAAATTATATTCTTGAATTACTTAATTTTTTACACTTCCTAATTTCTATGCTTCTCTTTTACATTTTTTAAGGGTTTGCTAATTGATGTCATACACAGCAAAAAATTGCATAAGCTTGTGAAGAGTGCATACTGATTATATCACTTAAGTCCAGCTGTTCTAATTGTCACATAAAAAAGAACGTGCCATCTTGGTTATGATAAAACTGAATTGTTGGTTCTTTGCAGATGATAATCTTAAGGTGTTCATCAAAATGAGATTTTTCATTACGTATTTCTTTTATTACTCTAGATATGCATATCATACAAAAGTGAATTAAAGTGTGTTTTTCCTTAGAAATGCACCCATTTCTGGTTCAGTTTAAAATTTTTAATAGGTGTTTTAAATACACCACAGACATTCTTTTGAATTCCAGCCAGGTTTGTTTAGTATCTCCTAGGGACAGAAATAGATTTTGAGCAAACTTCAGACAGAACTTTGCCAGACAGTGATCTCTACTAGAACATCTGATGAGATAACTAGATGGAGGTAAGGTTGTGCATGGATAGGGCCATATGATCCACCAGGTGACATGGGATTTTAAAAATTCATTTCATTTCCCTGTTCAGCAATTAACATAGAAGGGGTCTAATTATGGCCTTGTATTCTTGATCCTTACAAGAGTTTCTTCTCTGGGATACATATTTTGAAAAAAAAGGCGATGACAAATATGTTTTCTGTATTTTCTGTGAACCTGCTCAGTTCTTGCTTCTCTCTGGATGTGTTTGGAGAAAAGAACACAGTGTAGGTGTTCTCATGGCCCAAATCCTTCTCTTGTCAGCTGTCAGACCTGGCTCATTCTGTTGGACTGTCTGAGGGGCACTTCTTACGTTGGAGCAGGATGTGGGGACACGTGCCATGTCCTTTAGAACATTGTCCCCAGGGTAAGGCTGCAACCACATGTTGTTTAGATGGCACAGAGAGGCCCAGAATCCTTTTATTCAAATAACAAGGTTTGAAGTCTCATCTCTTATGAACACTTCAAATTCCTGTGAGGCTATTTGGTTCTCCCAACATGAGTGGAGCCCCGTTGTCCTTTATTACTATTATTTCTTCCTCTTCCACCCACTGCACAAATTCCATTCTGAAAACTACCATGGCAGCTGATTTCCTCCAGCTGGTAGGTTGATAGCAGTGAACAGCTCACTGTGGAGCCTGAGCCAATTAGTACTGCAGCAAGTGACCAGAAAACCCTCCTAATATAAATAACTCTGAGCTACATGTTCACACTGTTGACATATCTTCACTGCTCAGCTCACTTCAGCATACACTGCACCAGTTCTTTTTCAAAAGTGCTGGCTAAATCCTTTGGGTTGAGTTTCAGATAAGAAAGACCTTACTCTGAGTGTGTTTTTTGTGTGCAGAGTGCAGTTTCTACAACAGCCTCTAGTAAGTAATTTTAGCCTTTATTTTGCAGGCTTAATTACTTTAAGATAAAGGTTGGCTGAAAGTATTTCTTCAGATTGTAGAAAGAATTCAGAAAATATTGCATCATGACTTTAGCTCTAGGTGAGAGCAGAAATCCTTCCAGCTGTGGGTGTTGTTTACATTATACATAGGCATTTTTTCTGCTAAATGATGGATAGGGAGAAAAATGTCATGAAAAATATTTAATATTAGCAATGTTCCACCCATATAAGCTTCCCCTGTCAGACCTCCTTACATGCAATTTCTAAAACAGGGTTCCTGAAAATACCCAGGGGTTAAAAAGTCCGGGCATTCATCATATGTTGCAAAGCAGCCCATTAACTTCACCTTCAATATTTGGCATCCTCAGTGCTGAGCCCCTGCAGCAGAGAGACCTTCAGCAGCAGAGGTGTGAATCTGCAAACCTGCAGTAGAACTGAAGTTGCCTCAGGACATCTGTGTAGACAAAAATCTGTAGCCAGCGTGACAGAATATTACCATGAACAGGAGGCAACGCGTGGACACAGTGCTGGATGGGAGCAGGCAGCAAATCTGCAGGGGGAAGGTGGGGAAAGGAAACACAGGCAGCAGAGTTTGCCAAGTGCCATTGTGAGATGGGGAGACAGCTTTTGTGTGAGCAGTGTGGAGCTTTCAGTTCTGCATTGGCCATCATGAAACCACTTTGCAGAAAATGTTAATGGATGGGAGGGAATTAAAATTGCAGATTTGCTTCTGTTAAATCTGTAGAGAGGCTGTGTTGGTATGTAGGACATGAAGCAGCATCCCCACACTCACAGGGAGTGTTTTCAGAAGATACTAAAGAAAATATCTGTAATTACTTGTTGCATATTGATTAATCAATCATTTATTAAAAATGACATGCAGGGAGGCAGATTTTTATCCTTTAAAATAAATATGAAAGATTTTCTCAAACTACACTACAGGAAAGGGAAGTGGTTGGCTGCACATGATTTAAAGTTCCCTGTATGTTTTAGGGTTTGGTTTTTTTGTTTTTTATTTCCCCAGAAGATTCATGACTGCATTTTATAATTACAAGAGTGGGATTTGAAATCAGTAACCATTTCTCTTGAGTGACATTTTCTTTAGGGAACAAAAGCAACACGAGATAGAAACCTAGAACAGGGTACAGCTTTACAGCTGCCACTTTAAAGATTATTCCAAACTTCTCCGGCAGTAAAGCACAGGAATTCCAGCTGAGGTGCACGCTGTGTCTCAGAAGCAGCTGTAAGTAGTAGCTGGGGTGGGACGAGTGATTCTGATCACATTCAATCCAGCTTTTTTCCATTCTTGCTGGGAACCTGTGAGTCAGGCAGTCTCCTACCACCCTCCAGTGGTTTTCAGAGCACAGTGCAAGGGACATGTTCGGGAAGCTTATTCAGAAAATAAAAAGGGGGCTGGAGATATCCCAAGCTTTCTGCTGGGGACACATATTGTTACAATTTGGATTTGTTTGGTGACTTGTTTAAAGATCTTTTGGTTCTGGTTAGATGCTACAAAGTGTTCTAGCACACCTGCTCTGTGAAGCTTTATGATATTCATGAGGTTGCTTACATTTGCAGGACATGAAACCATCTGCATTTGTGATGATTTCCAGTCTGTGTTTGTATTGCTGCCAGGATTACAGAATCTGTGGGTGTGACAATTGGATGTACAACAGTGAAGGGGTGTTTTGTAGGGGGCTGGGCAAAAGCTACAGGTTTTTGTATGAATTTAGTGACTCAATAATTTGCAACTCATTATAAATGTCTCTTCTGGCTGTTAGTCTTCCATTTATTTCTGTCATTACAGTATCTAGAGCACCTTAAGAGCATTAACATCTAAGTTTCCAAAGAAAATTGCATCTGTGTACTTAATTTTGTGCTGTTTTTCTGTTCTTGGTAGCATCTGATATTCTATCCATGGCATGTCACAGTATCATCAACCTGATGGCTGTATTTTCTTGGAGATCACTGATGAAGATAATAAAACATGGCACAATTTATTTTTATCTTGCTATTATGAATGTGGAAAGCCATGAAAACTGCAGGAGCTTCAAAACACAGCAGGGATGAATTTATCAGAGGTTAAGGAGGCACTAACATGCTGTGTGACATGAAAGGTAGCACCTGCCAAACTTCCCCACACAACTTTAGGCTGTATCAAGTCCTGGACTATAAAGCACAAGTAAAAGGGACTGATGCTTTCATTGCTTATTGTTGTCTCATCCTTTGTTACAGATTTTCAAGCAATTTTTATTTCACATAACTGTGCTTTCGTCCAAGCAAGTCTGTGATAAAACTAACAGTTGATTTTTTGATATAAGCCTATTGCAAAAATCCTAAAATAGGGAAATTGCACTTTTCTGCTCCAGGACAATATAAATTGCTGGCTCATCTACTAACATCAGTCATCTAGTAGAGCATGACTCATCTAGTCACAAAGTACTCTCTGTTCAGCCAACCTAAAATACGTGAGTAGGATGGGGAAGTTAAATCAGCTACCACTGGGATCACCAGAAGTACAGCACAAAGTTTAATTGCTTTTTCCCTTCTGAGTTCAGCCCATCATCACCATAGTTGAGAGAATTGTGACTGCAGCAAGGGCAGAACAAAACAAAAGGGCAGCTTTGGGGCATGCTAAGAGCTGTAAAATGTTCCCAGGCATCTGTCCATGACAGACAGAGTCTCTCCTTGGACCTTATTCCTTTCCTGTATCCCAGACTGGGAGTATGAGATATTCTGCACAGTCCTCCAGTCCCATAATCACCTATGCCCTGGTGACCTCTCCCAGTGTCTTGGCAGCCACCTTCTGTCTGGTGTGGTAAGGTGTGAGTGGATAGAACAGACAGACATGCAAGGCAGGCTGTCTTGTGGGAGAAGAAAAGGGGCCAGCTGGAGGCAGCAGAGTCCAGTAGGCCTTGGCTTGCTTTTGCTTTCTGGCTGGATTTGATCATGGGATGTTAGCAAAAAGGCCTGCTTCAGCCAATTTCTGCTGGCTTCCTCCCCTGAGATGCCTTTCTTGTAAATCTCAGCAGAACTCTGTGAGCTTGGACCTTTATTTACCTATCCTGCCTGTTGGTTGGTTGATTTTGTCTGGGTTTTTTCCACCTACAAAATGTTTACATTTAAACTAATGGGACCAGCGTTTGTCTTTGGGCATTCAGATCAGCATGAAGGCTTTTGAGTATGTTAGAGAGTAAAATGGCTATAAAGAGACTGCACATATACATGACTATGAACATTTTGCAGAGTCTTCTCTCCAACAGACCAAATGGTGTAGCATCAAAGTTGAGATAACAGACAAAATCTGTTTTAGAACAAATCATTCTTCCTTATATTCTACATTGATGTCTCTTAAAGCATACACAGGTAAGTGAAGGGTTAAGGTAAAACCCTTTTTTCCATCTGGACAAAAACAAGGTTTTTTTCTTTGGAAAGAAAATCTGTTGCAAGACTTGAATTGAATTTTCACTGCAAAAAGAATGAAATTCTCCAGGTCAAAGACTGTGAAACCTGGTGACTGTAATGTGATAAAAGACTGTGATAATGCCACATTCTGTCTGGTCTGACCATTGAATATTATCTACACGAACTATAATGAATATAAAGTTTTGGGGGGTTATTACTTAAAAGAAAACCAAAATAAACCTTTTATTAAATCTCCCATCTTTTCCAGACTGCCATACAAAACCCAGCATGCTTAGTTTTCACCCAAAAGTAGATGTATCAGAAACTGAAATGAGGTCTCAGTTAATAAATAAGCCAATGGCTCTGACTCTTTGTCTATTACTCAGGAAATATTTACATTTTTCTAAATAGTTATTTATGCTTTGTGTTCATGAAGTGTGGGGGAAGTGATTCTTGAGAGACCCCACCAGGACTGCTGCATCCAGCTCTGCGGTACCCACCCAGGTCATGCTGGAGAGAGTCCAGAAGAGGCCACAAAAAATGATCAGAGGGCTGGAGCACCTCTCCTATGAGGAAAAGCTGACAGCTGGGGTTGTTCAGCCTGGAGAAAAGAAGGCTTCAAGACCTTATTGTGGCCTCCAGTACCTAAATGGGGCCTGTAAGAAAGATAGAGCAAACTTTTTAGCAGGGCTTGTTACAGTAGTACAAGGGGTAAGGATTTCAAGCAAACAAACAAAAAAGGGTGTATCTAGACTACATTTAGAGTAAACTTATGATGAGAATGGTGAAACAGTGGAACAGGTTACCCAGGGAAGTGGTAGGTGCCCCATCCTGGGAAACATTATGGTCAGGTTGGATGGGGCTCTGAGCAAGCTGGTCTAATTGCAGATGTGCCTGCTCATTGCAGGGGGATTGGACTGGATGAGCCTTAAGGTCCCTTCCAACCCAGAATATTCTGTGATTCATAGAATTTTGACAAGAGCTAGAAAATGTTCTAGAGATTGTATTTTGAGGCAACAGCTCTGAAACATGCAAGATCTAACTGCAGTTAAAGACTGAAGTTTCTTTGGTCTGGTATGTCCTGCTCTACAATCAGGAAGAAGTATTTCTGAGAGTTATTCCCCTTGGTCACATGGCACTGACCCTCCTCAGCTTGTGATCCTTCAAAACATAACGTGACTGCAAAGAGTGTTCAGAGCAGGATGGCTGTGTTGGTTCAGGTTAAAGGCTAAGCATCTAGCTTGGATGGCATCTTCAGCCCTAGCCTTAAGGAATTTAGAAAAATTTGGTATTTCCCGGAAACAAAATTTTTAAAAAATCCCAAGCAGTGAAAACAGCTAATAAAAACAAAACAATCCAAAAATCTGAACAAGGAAAACCAAAACACACTCACAGCTTGGCAGTAAATGTGCAGCCTGGCAGTGCTCTGCAGAGGCCAGGGTTGCTGTCCTAGCTGTATCAGGTGGCAGCAGTCAGTGGCACCAAGCTGAGTGCAGCTCAGTCCAATGTTCACAGAGCCACAGGGAGGTGGCACTCGCAGCTCATGCTTTGTTCTGCTTTCCTTCCTCAGATGCCAGTACTGGCTCCAGGATTATCCATCAGAATTGAGGTGTTTTGCTTTTAAGTGCTCTATTCTTTCATCTGCTTTCAAAGGCAAATGTTTTAGGACAGATTGGTTTTGTTTTGAAGAAGTGCTGGGAAAGAACCCCATGTCACAAGTTAGATTTAAAAAAATCATCTCAAGGGCTGCATTGTTCAGTTGCAGAGAATAGCCTATTTCATCTTAAAATAGCCTTAACTTAAGCCAGGATTTAGCACCATAATTCACAAACACGTGCCTGGAAGATCCTCCTTGCATTACTGAGGCTATTTGGCTGCTATCATATATGATCATTTCCATGTAATCATCTTTTCGAGTTTATTGAATTTAATCCTCAATGCAGTTGCATTTCCTGTGCTTTTATTTTATGGGAAGACTGTTACATAGCTGCATTCCTATAATTTTAATAAATATTACAAACAGATGTTTGGGCTTTTTCTTCTCTCACCATGAGAAATGCAAATTTAAAGTAAATATTAATCTTTCTTTCTGTCTATTAAAATGTTATGGCTGTACTGTAATGAAATTACTTAAGATATCATTCACGAGCAGACAGAAAAAGAACAGTGTTCTTGATTCTTCTGAATCTGTGAAAATGAGATCATTGTAAATTTTACAGGGACAATGCACACACTCCTGTAATGCATATTACAGAAACTAAAGAATTTGTTAATTTTTATTACTGCTTGTGTTTTTGATAGAAAGCGCCACAATGGCCTAATCAGTTTAATGTAAAATTTTACAAGTCAGATTTTTTAAATTACTTTTTCTTTTTTTTATTTCAGTGGGAGAAATTACAGATGACAACAAGTGAGAGGAGAAAAATTGTGTGTTCAGTCACATTCCATATAATTGCAATTACCTGTGTCGTTTGGTCATTGTATGTTTTAATTGACAGAACTGCTGAAGAAATTAAACAAGGCAATGATAATGGTAAGTATCTTTTACCTTCTTCAGTGCTGCTGATAATGCAGTGCCTGGCTTGGAAAGGCAGCTCTGTAACCAGCCACATTCTGTCCTTAAATAGCAGCTCACATGCCCACACCAGAGGCTTTAATGCAGAAGTTCTGAATGCGTCAGTATGAAAATCTTACCTTGTGTCCCAGCAGAGAGAACTCTACTTTGTGTAATCATTATAACAGCTTAACTAGCCTACTGGTTCTTCCTGGGTTAATCTCCCATTATCTAGGTAATGCTAAAGCTCGGGCAAAAAGATGAGTCAAGTTCAAACAGCTCAGTGCAAGTTCAGGTCCTTAAATAGCAATTTATTTATATTAATCACTTGAACCTTGATAGGAAGTAAGGTAAGATAGAGCCTCTTCATTAATAACCTTCCTAATACAAACTTCCAAGAGACTGTTTTCCAGTTGTGTTAGTCCTTCATGTGGGATTTGAGTAGCATGGAAAGCCATTCCTGTGTCCTTTCAAATAGAATTTCCTGTGAATGTGCATGTTCCAGCTGTATTTATTGGCTACGCACTGGAACAGAGAAGTCATGGAGTCTCCATCTACAGAGATACTGAAAATCCAACTGGACATGTGTAACAAAATGCATGCTTAATGTCAGTAGGAGCCATACTTAGCATATGTGGAAAATATATCCTAAATTTAACTACTGTTTTCCATTTCAAATCTAAGTTTATTTGATCTTAAATTTAGTCTTAAATGTGATCATGATGATAAAAAGCTTTTGAGTTTTGATCTGAATTGAATTTAAGCACCCTAGACGAACAAAGGTCTCTAGCTTTGTGTTATATTCTGAAGTTAACATGGAAAACAAAACAGGTGGAGCTTTGTGCCTTGCTAGTTAGATAAATATTTGATGATACTCCTGATGCTTGCCTTTCTTGCCTTAGAGAGGAAAATAAGCAACAAGCCTCAGTAAGTCACAGATGAACACACACTACAAAGTCTTGTTTTGCATTCTTTTGAAATGGGTAACCTTGCTTTTTATCTCAAAAAAAAACTGGCCCTGAGGACAGGACTAGGTATGGCTTTGAATTTCTGTTTATGAGTACAACTACATCACCCTACTCATTACAAGGGGGAAGCTATTTCTGTAGATTACCTGAATTTACATAACAAAACAGCTAACAGGGATTTTTGTTGTTACACACAATGCAAAAGAATCACGTTAATTATTCCTGGTATGCTAAAAAATTATTTATGATTTGTATAGCATTCAGTATTGCCAATGTAATGTCTGATTCTTTACACTAAAAAAATGGACAAAGAGATGCCCTGGAGCTACTTACAACATATAGAAGTAAGCGTGAAGAGGATGCTTTTGCTCCAAAATTTGCTTGTTGCAGGGGAGAGTACTTTAACAAAAGTGAACATGTATTTGTGGGGAATAAGAAGGACATATATGTAGTTTGCTTTCTTCTCCATTTTCTCTCTTTAAAAGGGAATTGCCAAGACAAAGACAGTCAGCACTGGAGAAAAAACACTTTATAAACATATTTTGAGAAGGAGAAAAGTTGAAAGCCCTGAATAATACTAGTACTGTTTGTTAATATTCTGAGTCTAAAAATTCCATTTTAAATGGATATCTCAAATTATTTAAAGGGTTGGGGTGTTTTTTCTCTTTAGGGAAGTATATGATGCAAACCCTTTAATTGCTAAATCTGACACTGGTTTATAGAAAAATGAATTTAAAATATATTTTAAATATTCTAGAATTTATATGGCACCAGCGGTAGGAAATAAATTTTCACATAAATTTATTCTGCTCGAAGAAACAGTTCTAGGTTCAGCTGACCTTTCTGCTGATAAAGTTCAAGTCTGAAAACATGACAATCCTGGAAAATAATGGAAGATACAAAACTCTCTGTCCCATACCAGTTAATAAAAAGAGATGCTTCCTGTATTACCACAGAAGCAGCAGCAACCTGTCTTTAATATTAAAAGGTGGAAAAAATCCTGAAAGAAAGCTTTTGAGTGTGGCATTGACTTTTTTGGTTGATTTATTTGACCAAAAGGTGGTGAAATCAGTTAAAAGTGGGAAACAGTTTCTTATTCCATAGGCAGTTTCTTGGCCAGCTATAGGAAGCCCCGTCTATTTTCTAGAGCCACAACTGCCCCAATAGCATGTACATACCCGGGCATTCTTAGCAAGTAGCTTCTTTTCAGCATACATAACTGAAACTCAGTGGTGGTATTCAATGTATAATATAAACTTTCTATTTCAAAGGTGTCCTCGAATGGCCATTTTGGACAAAACTCGTTGTGGTGGCCATTGGATTCACAGGAGGCCTGGTCTTCATGTACGTGCAGTGTAAGGTTTACGTCCAGCTGTGGCGCAGGTTGAAAGCCTACAACAGAGTGATCTTTGTTCAGAACTGCCCAGACACCATCAAAAAACTGGAGGAGAAAAGCTCTCCGTGCACTCAGCCCTCGGAGGCAAAGGACACGGTGGTGGTGCCAGTAGCACAGACAGGTACAAACTCTCAGCCGGCGGCGGAAGAGGCGACAGCGGAGGTCATGCCGGTTTGACACGGACAGCATCACTTCTTCCTTGCAGAGTAAGCCGTAGTGTTTGCCACACTACAAGTGCTACAGGAAAGTAGAAATGACTGCGTATTTTTTCAGTTAAAGAAGACCCCAACCAAACAACAAAAAAAAATACCCCATACAAAAACCAAAACCGTACCAGGAAAATGGATCCAGCAAAGCAACTTGTTACTGTATGGAATGTGACCGTTCGTGACGTGGTTTCGCAACTAGTCAGCAAGTGTAGTGAAAGTGGAAGTGTAGAAAGTGCAATAGAGAACAGGTTTAACAGACAATGCCAAACCTATGTAACAATGTACTTATGTACTTTTTTTTTTTTTTTTTTTTCCTAACTGGGCTGGCTGGGAAAGTAGAAAACAGAAGTGATACAATGATTTTGTTTACAGAAGACACAAAACCTTTCATCTGTTTACTACTAGAAGTTGTATTTGCTATTTACCTTTTCAAAGATATGCTTCAAAAGGTACCAATCCAAGTAATATGCATTGACAGAAACAAAGTACAGAGAGCTGTTTTGCAGCACTCCCTCTCTAAGCCTCGTACGGTAACACCTTCATGTGACTATAGTGGAGCCTGAATGTTTGGGCAGCTGTGTCAACTATGGATATTTGAACCAGTTGTTTTTAACTATGGCTGGATTTTTGAAAAGTAAGCAGTTCCAACCAGTATAAACTCACATCTCCCTAAGCTGCAGATAGTTTTTTTTAAATGTCAGGGAAGTACAGGAAGGAGAGAATATGTAGATATGCATTTAGAAGAGCAGCTCCACTGTTTATTTTACCTTATAGGAGTGAATTAGGCATAAATTGGATACACAAAGTATTGAGGCAGAATTGTAAATGAAAAAACAGTTTACTGCAGAATTACACAGAAGTAAATTGTCTGTTACCAAAGGTCTGAAAAAGGATGACACATACTGAAGATGGAAGCTACTTTTGGTTTTATTTTTTAAGATTGATGATACAGAAAGGTAGGTGTAAGAGAACATACCTACCTGCATATCTTAAGAAAACATTAGGTTTTATATCCTTGTTCTAAAAAGCTAGTTTTTATCTTCCTGACTGAAAAAAAAAAAAAAACAAAAATCAATGGTTTCCTTCTGTACAGGTAAACTTAAGGTGTTAGAGATTTAACAGTTCAGCTGTTAATTTTGTGTTTTGAGCACTGGCATATAAAAATGAAGTGTGAATAGCATTAAAAGGTGCAATAGATAAATGAATGTAGATATAATACTGTGTCCAGGAGGGTGAATTATATATTAAGAACCAATTTTGTGATTCACTTTGCAAAGCTGAGGTGTTTACTATAAGGACACAAGAGCAAGTATTGACTCAGAGTAGTTATGTACTGATGTGCACAAGTCTGGGGCCTGAACATAATGTGTATTTTAAAAAGAAGCTGAAAGTTCTTTTTTTAATCTTGTATTTAGTAAAGGAGGAAAAGCAAAAATGCAAATAAAGAACCAGAGTAATGAGAACAGGAGAGTAGAGATTCACTTAAAGGAGGGGTATCTGCCACAATTACAAGTGAACTAGAGTTCTACAGAAGCCTTGAAGTTTCTACTGGTAAATTTTCTCTTTATACACTCAAATATTTACAGTGAAATAACAAAATCATTCCATTCTTGCAAATACCCAGATTTCTGGGCATAAGATGTATTGGAATTTATATACTAGGTATTCCTTTGTGAATGTTTACTGGCTTAAGGCTCAGGGAATACTAGAAGTAGCAGTGATAGCAAGAATTGTGTCTTTAATCAGACCATTATATTCTTTTGTACTGGAATTGCTCTTGTAATTTGGCTGTGACTAAGTGATTGTTATCTGGCTAGACAGACACAAAATCTTGGTGCTTGAATGGGTCCTTAATACATGTCAGTATTTGCTGTCAGTTACTCCAGGTGAGTTGGATTTAAGTTTTTTCATGTAATGGCACACACTTTTTATATAAAATATTTTCCCAACTATACAACTGCAATTTCCAATTGTAGCAGCTTCTTATTTGAAATGACATACAAGAGAAACCAAATAATTTCTCCATTTATAATTGTGGAGGAGATTTCAGAAGGTCTTCAGAGCATGATGGCATGACTAAAGAATGTCTAGTAAATGCACATGCTTAAGATAGTCTGCAATGGCATGGTTTTCAAAAAGCTACTAGTTAAAAGGTAACTCTCATGATATCTGACATCAGACACTTAAAATTACTAATTGCATCTGAATGTTTGGAAGGATGTTTACAACAAACCTCAGCAAAATTTAGTGACAAGGAACATTATTATGACGGATAATTAAGAGCTTTCTGAAATAACAGTTTCTTACTATGTGAAAGTAACCCTGTTTCTTTAGTCAGCTTTTTCTTTGACTGTGGTACCATCATGACCCCATTGAAAGTACTTTATCCCCTATTTTGTCAGTTTGCTGGAGAGTAATTTGCATTGGGTTTTTTTTCTTGAACAAGTATAAAATTCACCTCACAGAAGAAAATACCTGAAGATTCTGAAAGCAGAACTGTAGCATCCAACAGGATTTTACATTTTTTAAAAACACACTGAAGAGTCAGCAACAGAAAATGTGAAAACTTTTATACCAATGCCTTCAACTTCAAACACTGTTCTGGCACTCAACCATATATGCAACTGAGTTTACAGTTAATTAAATAAAAGACTTCAGTTGAAATTCCTCTTCTCCCTTGGAAATACTGAATGTGGACAGCAGGAAAAGGAAAAGGAGTAAAATGGGACACTGTCTGCTGAGATGGACAATGAGACAAGTCACCAGCAAGAGAGATTTCAGCTGGCTTGAAGCAGCCTTTAACCTTTTAAAGCATTAAAGTGTTAGCCTGTGCATCCCTTTCTCTTCTTAGATGCACTGGATTTTCTAGAGCTTTCAGGAATTTCATGCAGGATTGGAATTTGTTTCTGAAGCAGGGTGCAACCTCTTCAAGAGGGCAAGGAGCTATTCATACCACCATGCCTTGGATTCTGGTCTTCAGTAATAAGGAAAGTACATGGATAAAGAAACTAGACAGATCTTTATCAACCAATACTTCTTAATTCCCAAAAAAAGTACAATTTTCTGTATTAATTTATTAACCACAGTATTCTATCCTGAAAAAAAAAAACAACCAAAAGCAAAAACACACAATTAAACAGAACAGTATACTGAAGGTCTTAAGATGAAGTCTAAAGACTTTTTAATGAAGATGCCATCTCAAATAAAGAACCATATCAAACTCCTGTGTAGCCACAGTGCGGCTCTGGCAAATACGCTGACAGTGGAGTTTGGCCTGGCTAAACCCACAAGGGCAAGACCTGGCTCTGAGCTGCCATTAGCAAGAACAGCTTGTTTAAACCAAGTTTTAATAAAGGTAGGTAGAAGTAATTTGGTGTCAGGTCAGATCTGGAAGTTTAAACAAGATACTCCTGTATTCACTCCTGTGAACATGCACATTTCTTTTACTGGGTTTAAGTTACAAGCATTATAATGTTTATTTCAAACTGGCATAAACTTACCACTTTTGACTATCAGTAGCATTACAAAGATTCTTGACTAGTCCAACTGTGCCATTCACACACTGCTCTATCTGAAGGTAGTGTTTATTTTTGTTGTGTACAAAAAATAATTCCCCATCTCCAGAGCAGTTTATAATTTCCAATAATGCAATGAAACTTACACTCTGAAGAAAATATTTTACTGTGTATAATATTCGGAACTACAAGTTTGTGTTATTTGTTTAACTCCCTCTCTTTTGCAAAAGAAAAAGTGTATGTTTTTGTGAGTGAATGTGTATTGGAAGACAGAAGGTAAGGGAAAAAAAAGTTATGTATCTGCTTAATGTTGTGAAAAAATGTATTTGTATTAAACAAATTACTCAAAGTACCGCAGTATTCTACATTTGTCACCTTGTTACCTAGAGCATCACATGCTGAGCATGGATTGGCAAGACCACACTCTTGCAAGAAAAGTGAAGAATATAACTCAGTTGCTTGCTTAATACTGATAAACCTGCTAAGATTCAAGGGGCTACTTCTAGGATGCTTCTATTTTTATTTAGCAATATTGTTATTGCTAAATTTATTATTTAGCAATTTGTTTTTATAGTAATTCTGTCATTTAATCTAATAACTTGATTAGTTTTATTTTTCCTTTGTAACAGGTAACTAGTTACATTTAAACCTTCCATTTTAATAAAATTGGACAGTCAAGGCTTAGGGAACTTGATTACATCAACATTATGGTAAGTGTCTCACCATCAGCTTATTTTCAGTTTCACTAGAGGAATCCAGCACAGCAACTTGGCAGGTGATTTTAAGGCAACAGCTTAAACTGCAGAGCATAAATCACAATACCTCATTAGCAAAGTCTCTTAATGAAACTTACTTCTTTTGGGGAAGTCTCAAAGTCAACTATAATGAATTTTTGCTCTTGAAAGAGCTAGAAGATAGGAAGATAATGTATGCATTGTATCCTGCCAAGACTGACCAAACAAGCCAATTTGACATAATTCTGTACTGCAAGCATTTTATTGCCCTTTATTAGAAAACTGACCTGGAAGGTTCCTCGAGCAGAGAACTTTTTCTGCTGAGAAAAAGGTTTTTTTGTATTACCCTTTTGTATCTGCCAGATGCCTAGTAAACCCCAGTTTTAAAAAAAGTTAAACTGCAATATACACATTTTTGGTCCCAGACTTTGTCCTCACATATGGCAGTGTCATCACAGAGATGAGTAAATATGTTATTGCATTGAAAGACAAACAATCAATCATGACACTCTGTAAGTATATCCCCTTACGAATGGCTTAATTTGTTTCCAATACTAAGGAATTGTAAATTAATTTACATTTACTCTATACAAGCAGCTTTGAAAACGTCAGCTTCTTCTGTTTAGTTTTGGGGGTTTTTTTGGTTTTTTTTTAATCATGTTTGCTTTGTTTACATGAAAGAAAACAAATCATTATTTCTACTGGACTTAAAGTCAGCTGGTTCTTTCCAGCTGAGACCATCAATAGGGTAAGTTTCACAACTAACAAGTCAGCTGCTACTGCAAGTCTGCATGTAATTCAGCCAGTTCCTCAGAGAAGCCTTAGCTCTCCAACGCTGGATGAAGTAAAAATGTAACACAGTAAGAACATTGCAACAAACTGGAAAATACACTTAAAAACCCCAAAGTTCTTCTATGAAAGTGGCTTTACGTGTAAAAATATTACTTTTTTGTCTGAAATGTTGTATATTTAATATGAGCCATGATAATTAATGAAATAATGATTTCAACCATTAGAGCTTTGACTTGAAAACTAAAAAAACACAGGAGCATTACAAAACAGTACTTGACAAAATAGAATGAAAAAAATCTTCCTTAAAATTAATCCTTTACCAGAAAAATGCCCTGTAAATTACAGAGAATTATAACAGAGAATTTAGCATTAAAATCTGAAATCCTTAGCTACAAAAGAACAGAATTTCAAGGCATTCCCCACAGCAAGTTTGTAAAAACAGAGAATATCACATAAGTATTTCTCATTCCCACTGTTACCAGCATCTACTTTCTAGATTTTAAAGAAACAGAACAACAATTCAGAACTCCTGAGAGCATTCATCTTTTTTTCACCTGTAGGAAAGAAACTCATTAACATGCAAGACTTTAATAGCTGGTTGTAAAGCATGACTGGATTATGAAATTAATTGAAGAGTTTCCAGCAGCTTGTCTCAGTAACACATGTGAGGCAAAAAACATCCCCCCTCCACTCCAGGCCTGTCAGGACAAGAAAACTCTCAGCACAGAAGTTATACATAAATGAGTAAATACGTGGCTTTGGGGGTTTTTGTTGTTATTCTTTCCCACTGCCACATTGATATTTTGCAACAATTCATCTGATAAATTGGTCTTGCACATCATCAGTTTAAGCCTAGATTATTTTAAATTCAAATATGAATACCTGGCAGCTATATATGATTTTTTTTTCATAGTTCAGTGTAAAAAGTTCACATGTAGACACTGTTCTTTTTTCATTACTTGTGCAGTAGGTTAACAAGACAGATTGAAAGCCAGCTAAACAAGCAATGACTATATGGACTTCAAGGAAGAAAATTCAACAAGTCAGTAAAGTCTGACCTATAAACATGTTCTTGTAGTCTGAATGAAAATTGTTTAAAAAAGACTTCATTTTACACATTAAGAAGATTTTTATAATGTCTTATTACTGAATTGTTTCAAGGAATATAGAACATCTCATTCTTCATAACTGCATGACAATCTTTTTGAAGCACTCACCAGGATGTCAGCCTAATATACTGTAATTACTATTACACCTCCCAGTTATTATCTGCTCATTTTCCTTCCATATTTTACACAGTGTCATGGGAAAGTGACTCAATGTTTCTACTTGCAGTTTCAAACCTCAGACTTTGTATACAAGCATAAATTCAAAATGAATTTCCAAAAGGCAAAATCTGTCAAAGCACTGAAACAACCACATACACAAGTTTTGTTCAATCCAGTTATTCTGGCTCAGCTTCTACCACTGTTTACGACCTCAAGTTTTATAAATCAAAACAAGACAAATTCCACCACACAGCTCAATTTAACAAAGATATAAAAATACCAAAGGCCTGCCATGAATTTCAGCACACTGATCTCTCAAACACAACACAGTGATGTGATGGCCTGGAGATGTGGCTGGTGTCAGAGGCCAAGACCTTCTTAAACCAAGGTTTATTACCCATCCATGCTCCAGGTCTGTTAAAAGTTATTCAGGTTTCTTCTTTAGAATAATTTAAGGAGGACAGCTGTTAGTTCTATGTAACCTAAACAGACTGGTTTCCTATAACATGAAAGGATAGCACAAGCCTATTTGTAAAGAGGGAAGAACTTAATATACACATTAACAGACTTAACACTCATGATTAACTCTTGCTGCACAGCTATGAAAATATAGAGTCTGTAAAAGAATTCTAGGAAACCCACATAACTATTTACTAGGACAAAATCTTGACTGTTGAGCACACAGAAGTGTACTGGGGATCACATACTAGAAAGATCATCCACCAGGAATAATTACTTCTACATAATTAACAGGTATCTGAGCTGTGACTACTACCACGTGCTGTTCAGCTGAACTGTGACTTCTGTGCCCAGACAACCGAATATGCACTGAGATGTCCTACTTAATGCCTGCTGTGAAATTATCCCTAGTTCTGCCCTTGCCCTTTCTTTATTCATTTTACAGCTTTTAAAGTGATAATCTGGTAAGAACTTTCCTGAAAGACACATTTAAAAGCATCTAAAGAGTTGCTTCATAAAGCAAGCTTACTATTGAAAAGTCCTGAGCGGCTTCAATTCAATTCTCAACAAAAGGGTTAGAGAAAAAATATGGACTAAGATATATTTAAAAACAGACTATAGGGGCTTTGATTGGCTTTTTATCTGAATCCTGCAATACAGATTGCTGAGGACAGTAACTCTAAAATTCTCTTGACAAAACATAAAATAGTCAGTATTTTATTGAAGCCTTTTCAGATCTCTATGATCCTGACACAGATTCTCAAAGAAAAGGTACAAAGATAAGAGTTTCTCATGTTTAACAGATTATTGCAATTACCACAAAAAGGTAAGGATTTCTGACCACAAATTATTCCAATTTGAATCTAGACAGAAAAGGTACTCAGCTGGTTGGGGGACTTCAAGAGATAAAGCTACATGATTAAGGTTTTAAGTATTTATTTATATTCAAAAAATTTTTTCCAGTAATATACAGCTTTACCCAGTAATATTGTTTACTCTTCACTGTAGGTAAACAGATAATAAAAAAGCAACTCACAAAGCCTTTAGAAATATAGTTAAATTTTATTTTTGTTTCCAGTGAAAATTAAAATAGGTCCCTTACAAGTCCCTTCACTCTTTCAGGTCTTGAACCAGCTGGTGCTCATCAGGGCCCACCTCTTCTTCTTCATTCAAGTCTTCTTTTGTTTCTGCATCTGTCACCTCAGGGTGACTGCAGGCAGCATCCCTAGCTGAGAGCTTTTTCATTTTGATGTTTGGCAGTTTCCTCAGATCCCCATCCCATTCTCTTGAAGAGAAAAAAATAGGTAATGAAAACCAGTTACCAATAGAAAGGAAGGAATGGCAGAGTAAATTCACATTTCCTCAGAAGATGCTAACTCAAGTGAGGCTGCTTTTCTAAGTTATCCTCTGTCCCATTGTGGTATGAATAAGCACCAAAGATTTCACCTTATTTTGTACACTACAGAAACAGTAATTTCTCTATGAAGAAATAAGTACTTTCAGATGTGATATTCTGAAACAAAAACATATTATTCAGTTTATTCCCACAGACATATTGTACCCTCAGTTACTTTTGGCCACCTGCTTTTAGGTTTGTCTCATTCAAGTTGCAGTCTGGTAAGCAACAGAAAAACAGGTCAGAAGAGTTTCTTCATCTGGATGCTTGATTTGCATATGTGACATCACATGTACATAAGTCCCTTGTGATTTATGGTAAATGTTAACATGTTGTATCACTGACTTCAAGAGAACACAAAGGGTTAATAAACATTAATTCACATGGTGATTGTATTATTTCAAAAGGCTGCATGAAGGAGAAAGGGTTGTTTTAAATATAAGTCAAACCCAGTACTCCCTTAATAGAATGCTTTCTTGATTATAGTAAGTGCGCTTCAAGGATAATTTTTCTCAAGGGCAAAGACGGTATTTGCCAATTATAAGATATATTTTTCCTTTACCAAGGCAATACAACAACACTTCTATCTGATGTCCCTGTTTAAGAAGTCAGTTGCTTATTTATAAATACAGCAGTCTCTCTTCTTTGGAATTTCTGGCTTTATTCCAACATCCATTAAGTATGACTTCTGGCTACACACCATCCTTGCGAGTCAGTGATACATCATTCCTTGCAACATAAGCATTCTTAAGTTGTTTTTTCTTTCTTTCTTTAAAGTATTTAATTTGATAGAGCTGTCAGCAAAAATGTTCACTCAAACTAGGACATACCAACATGCTGGCCCAGATGAGCCAGCAGCAAGTTTCACAGCTCCCAGATCTTTTAGCAGGATGCAAGTTGTAAATTCATTTAAGATTTTCATCTTAGTATATGCACACATACCAACACTACTGTGAACAGCTGAAGTCAGAATTTTAGGTACAATATTATCTAAGAATATTGAGAAAAGCAGTTACTTAAGTTACAGAAATGGCATTCTAACTTTCAAATCTAAATCTTCCAGTGTTCTGATTAATAACTGGCACAGGTGTTCAGCTTGTAACAGCTAAGAAATGCCAAAATAGCAGTGCCATACCTACTCTGCTTATTCAAATGACAAATTCCTTGGCAATTTTTCACAAGTTCTTTTTTTTAATGAAAGAAGACATACAGCAGGTGAACTTAAACACTATTTTGCATAAACAGATTATTAGTGATAATAAAAAACCTACCTGAAAAATTTAAGATGCTTTCTATTCATAATGTCTGGGATTTCTAATAGGAAAGAAATTAAATTTTATTAGATGCGTTACATTATTCAAGTGAGTCTCATTTCAAAGGAAGAAATGGGAGCTAAATGGCCTCTAACCGAAATGACTACATACCTCCTTTCCATTGCAAAACTGTTCTAAAAGAAACCTGCCATACATATATACAAATAATAAAATAAATAATAATAATACAAATAAACAATAATACAAATCCATATTACCTTTCTAGTAAAAAGGAAGGCAAATATTTTGTATTGAGACCTGTGGAACAGACCATTTTGCTTTTTCCCTTCTGGAGTAGCCAAAATCTTCCTGCTGGAGTGTAATTTATGAACTTGGGCAGATTTTTACACAGGATGCCAAAGCTGCTTTGCCTTGATNTTTTCTTGGTCAGTCCTGCAAGCAGTCCTGTGTTACAAGCAGCCTGTGTTTAACATCACCACTAATTTATGGAGATTTATACCTTGGGAGCCTTGACATCTTCCCACAGTATAAAAGATGTTGTTACTGTCTATGAACTGTACAGTTTTCACAGCCAGCAGGCTTCTCAACAGGACAGATATTGTCTACCTCTCCAACATTAAACCCACTTTATTTTAGCTCTTAAAATTGTGACATTTCAGCACTTTTATACTGTCCTTGAACAAACAGTTCTGCTTTTGTTCATCTATCAATTTCCTCAAGTTTTACAGTAATAAATAAAATCATGCTATCAATGCAGGATTATGGATGATTTTGCTACTACAAAACATAGAATGATGATACCTGTGCCATTTATCTTTGTGGCCAGACAGTCCTTACTATTCAGAGAACTATTCCTTCCTTTCGCACTTGGTTATGAAGTTACCAACTGAAGAACAATAATATATGCAAAATGTTTTGATAACTATTACAGTGATTGCTGCAGATTGCTCCTCAATAAACAGATAAGGTGATACTGCTCACAACTGAGCATGGCAAGGCAAAGAAACATTTACGTCATGCTTTTTTGGTCTGATGATTCCTTGGTTCCATGCCACAATCCATGCCAAATATCCATGCCACATTAGGTCTATCCTTCCCAATAAAGCCTTGAAACAAAGCCATGGTTGCTCTTGCTTTCTTTGCAGTCCTTTGAAGTGCACTCATGGCAGCACAGTGCCAAATGCTGGAACATCCCAGCTCCCACAACGGAAAGAAATTTCTTCCCTTCTCCCAGGTATTTTACAAGGAGCAATCAGTGCTACTCCATTTACCTCTTGTAGTGCATGTAGTGATGTAAACACTGAGTTTGGCAGAAGTGGCACCATGCTAAGATTTATATTTGTTCCTTTGATAAAAGTATTGATTCAACATGCAGTTCGGCGTTCTTGTCAGACAAACCAGGACTAAATGACAAGACTTTCAAATGAAGCCCTTTCACTTACTTTCTCTTTTTTTTTGGAAAACATTTAATGGGTTTGAGTTATACAGACCTTTTCCAAAGAGAATATTCTAACAGTTTTATCTAGCCTATCCAGGGCTCACAAACATCATGAGGAAGCATGAGGGCACTCTGAGAGAAGATTCTTTAACAAACCAAGATTTGGTACTGAATTCATCTTTATTTTTAAATAAAAATATTTATTTTTAAATAAAAAACTGCTTTGGCACTGCTTTGGCAGTGGCAAAATTTTTAAGCTACGTTTACATGTGTGTTTACAATACGTTGCACAATAAAAACTACTGAGTTGTGAGATTAAGAATAGAACTGTGGGTAGAAATAAAGTAATTACATACTTCACAGTAACTGATTTTCTAAATTATGTTGGATTAGTAACACTTGTCTTAACTCAGCTGCATCTCCTTAGCATGCACCAATGTCATGGTTTTTGCTGCTGCTTGTGAACTCCATTTGCTTTAAAATGTTAATTCATAGGAGCATGTTTTTCTGAACTAAAGACAGAAAAAAATGTAAGAAAGAAATATGGAACAAGAGTTCCTGGGAAAGAAATGAAGGCAGTATTTTGGGGAGTAGATTATTGTCTGGCATTTCTAAGACAAAGTATTCAACAATTTATGCATTTAGCAAAACAGCAGTGAAAGATGTAAGCAAACATTTTTTAATGTTTCTGACCCTTTCAGATAGTTTTACTTTTCTTTCTTTTGAGAATGAACAAACAGCCTGTTAAAAAGAAGGAAACTGTAGATGTTCTTTAAGCAAAAAATTATTCAGTTATACAATAATGATCACTACAGAAAACAGCAGCTAACGAATAGAACAGAAGTTACATTAGCAGATAAGTGGAAATGATACAGTGTTCATCTGAATTAAATTGATTTCCCTGTAATGTGAACCCTGCAGAAGTAATTAATAAAACTAGTGTATTTTGTTTTAGAAGCCACTTTGCCCCAAGATTAGTATTACGCATCTGAGAGAACATGCAAGGTAATTAGAAGCAAATTATCAAAAATGGACGATGTTCAAATGAAATAATTATGATGCTTTTCCACTGAAAGCATACTAATTCTGGGTTACAAATAAATAAAGAAGTATCTAGTATTGCCTTTAAATAGCTTTGCTATAAACATGTAAGACCAGATTAAACAGGAAACCCAAATACACAAAAATTAAAACAAGAGGAAGAAAATTGCAATAAAACTGCTGTAGATATATTTAAGGAGTAAGTGACAAGGAGGTGCAAAACCTCAAAAACATCACTGATAATGTTCCCTGTATAGCTACTGTTTGTTTAAAAAAAGACTAAAATTTACTATATTTCAGGATGTCTACCACTTTTGTAAACAAATTCTTATATTTTGCAAAGGATTAGTTTTTCATTTACATATATCCTTGACAGTACTAGAGGAAATGCCCTCAGGCGACACCCAGATTCATGCTGGATGTCAGGACAGATGTTTTTTCCCTTAAAGGGTGGTTAACCATTGGAATGAGCTGCCCAAGGAAGTGATGGAGGAATCAGCAGCCCGGGAAGTGTTCAAGAAATGACTGGATGTAGCACTTAGTGCTGTGGTCTAGTTGACATGGTGGTGTTTGGTCAAAGATTGGATTTAATGATCTTGGAAGTCTTTTCCAACCTAATTGATCCTATGATATAAATAGACTGTATCAAATTTTAGTAGACTTCCCCCAATGAAAAGAATACATACTATGCAGTCTCTTCACAGCAAATGCACGTGCATACAAGAAATAACTGAGTTCAAGAACAGGGGGGAAAAAACCCAACAAATCTAAGTCAGTTATAAAAGCTCCACTCACTAAAGCTTCTAGGATTAATAATGATCTAGAGGCATAAAAGCACTGTTTCCAGCTGATTTCCATTTATGCCCAATCTCTAATTACAGTATTTAGTTGCTATAGTACTTAGCAGCAACTATTTTCTCTGAATGAACACTGTCCTAGACAAAGAGCAAAACCTGCAGCAGCTGTGATAACAAATAATGAATGATTTGAAAGTGTATTTAATATGTGAAGTTGCACTGTGCTCTCTGAATGCTTTACTGACTAATTCTATAATAACCTCAAATTTTGCCTACAATATTTCTAGCTTCTTCATTATTTTTATGTTGTGCTTGTGCATTTGACATCTTTTTCTCTAGCTTTACTGCTTTTCTGTCAGCTTTCCACAAAGCAGTAAGGACAAAAAGAACTAAAATTTAAAAGCAAAAAGAATACATTCTACAATTAAGCTGTTTGATGACAATTACAGAATCTATTTTCCTATTACTTTTCCCCCCTCCTTCTAAGACATCAAAAATTACACATGAAGTCATACAGATACTCCTAAATTCCTCTGCCAGCTGCACTGGTAAAGTTTTAAAGCCATTAAATTTCTAGATTTGTACAATACATATCAGGGTGTGTGGATTTTAGCCAGGGTAGAGTTCATTTTCTTCACAGTAGCTAGTACAGGGCTGCATTTTGGATTAGCTGGAAACGGTGTTGATGAAAACAGGATATTTTCATTATTCCTGAGCTGGGCTTGCACAGATAATATCCTTTCTGCTCCTCACCCCAGCCCACCAGCGAGGAGGGTGAGGGTGTACAAGGAGCTGGGAGGGAACACAGCTGGGACAGCTGACCAGGGAATATGACACACAACCCAAACCTTGCTGTGCTTTGAATCCTAACTACAGAATAATGTAGATTTTTCATGTTTTCCACAACATATTTTACTATTAGAAAGATCAATTATGTTTGGATAATACTTTAGCATTAAAGCCAAGTTCACCAGTCAGTTTCAACATGCACATGATTGGTTAAAGCAAAATCCAAACACTTCACTGCTTATCTTGACTATCCCCAAAAACCTCTTTGCTTTTTGAACTTTCATTATCCCTTTGTTTTTCTTCCTTATTTCACCAAACTATTGCTGCTTCCCTTCAGCCTAGTTCCAGCTATCAAATGAAGGTCCAAAGAAGCTGCTGAACAAAATTTGTATTCAAGGCAGGTGCATTAAAAGCTCACTTTAGTTTGAAAAATAGGTTACATATGCCTGCAGTGAAAAGACAGTACTAGTGAAGGTGCACAAAGAAAGGCAAAAGTAGAATATATGAGTCACATCTCCACCATCTTTTTTTCTCCTTTTCTTCACCATGGCCCTCGTCTCAAATAACTCGGCAAGGCACAAGCATCTAGCACTTAGGTAATCTCTTTAAAGAGAAAAATAAGGAAAATGCCTAGAAAGTTTTCTTAGATTCCAGCCTTGTAAGCAGGTGGGAGGACTGAATTCTTTCTAAAACTTTTACGTACCTATTCCATAGCCCTCATAGAGTTGTCTTTCACGTTCTATTGTCTGCTTGATGACAGTTTCCCGTGAACCATGCTGTCTTCCTTGTCTGCCTTTAATACTGTTTTGTAATTCAATCTGCTCCAATTCAGCATTGAATCGACACATATAACTGAAAGAAATAATATGCATAAAAGCTAGATGCAGCCATACAAAAAAATTGCAAAACAGAATTACTCTGATAAATTATTTTACTAATTGTATTTATTTTCTAATTTATTTTCTTTATTTATTGGAGACTCAAGGAGTAAGTAGTATGAAATCTGCATTCAGATGCCACAGAATAACCCAACAAGCAAATGCATGTGATTATTACTGTCCAAATCATTTAAAGTCCTCCACACACTAAAAACTAGGGATATACTTCAATAATTTAAAAAAAAAAAAGAAACTACAAAATTACTTATTTGAATAATTCTAGTATGACTATATACATCTCTCAATATTGATCAGTGGCAACAAAATCAACTACTTGATATTATAATTAGCAATATATAGGAGTCCTCCTCTGAGTCATCATCAGATTATTTTTAAAGACAAGTCAAGCTTTTTCATCTTGTTTTTAACACCAGTCTTACTTTTCAATTAGTTCACCAGCTTCCTTCTTTGTGTACTCGATTTTACTGGGGTCAAGGTGACTTTGAAACCATTGAAGTTTTTCTCCTACAAGAATAAACATTAATGGTTACACCACAACTGTAGCATCAATAAAGATTAAAGTTTCTCAAAGTTTTTTAAATGCCCACCTATTTTTCAAGATTTTTAATGGCATCACAGACTCTGATACTTTGGGTACCAGGTATGAAGGCAGCTGTAATGGAAATTTTTTCACATCACTTCAGATTTATTTTATACCTCCTTTACAGGAAAAAAAAAAGATGTTAGGCTTTGTTTTACTAAAAATTAATTAAAATATCACTATATCAATTGCTTAGGAAGGAAACTTAGAAAGGGGGAAAAAACCAACACGGCTGAGTAGGAGTTCTGATTGTCACATCTGTTTTTAAACAGTAATTAAAAAGCTGCAGGATCAGTCATATGGAAGAGAAAAATATTCCAGGTGGTGTCTCAAAGTTTTGAATTTACTTGCTAACACAATGTGTATTTTAAGCTACATATATAATCTTTTTTTACAAGCAATTATAAAAAGCTTAGAGACCAAATACAGTAAATGCAGATGCACACAACACTCATTTGGTCTATATTGTCCTGCTGTTGCATACACTGACTAAAGATTAGCTATGTTCAGCCTCAAATTCAGTCCTGTATATAAGTGGACATGTCAGGTATTTCAGTATTTCAGCCAAGTCTATTTGAAGATTGCAGATTCAGATTATAGAAAAAGAAGCTCTAACTGAACATCTAAAAAGTTGGTAAAACTTAAGAGTCTCTACTAAGAAACTGAATACTGTACTCAGTATTAGAAGTTTCAGCTTACCAATAATACTTAAACGCAAAGCTTTGTCAGTCTTCAACCTAGCAGAGAAAAAACAGATGTGTTAGCCAGGAATGAGTACCATATAAACAATGACCTTAATTTTATTCTTAAAAAGTTGGGGTTTTTTTCAGTCACAATGAAAGTCAAGGTATAATTTCAAATAGAAATATTTGACAAATTCCAAATAATGTAAAACTTCCTCTGCTTCATCCAAAAGATCTTTCTGGTAAAACTACTAGCTGAAATTTGACCAGTTTACCTATTAAGCTAAAAAGTTTCTTGGAAGAAAAAAAGACACAACATTTTTCTCAGAGCACAACAAAAGGAATTTCACTGAAGAGCTGCATTGTCAAAATTTCCTTAAGTATTTCTGATATTCTTATGGTATGTTTAATGCATGCATTGGGAGATTTCACTGCACTGCATTCTTGCAAATCAAGTATGCAATGTGAAAAATACCATTCTGTTATCTTAAAACTTGTAACAATTAAAGCTTGTGCTTAGTGAACAGTAAGTTAATGTGTTAAGAAACCAAAATTAACAAATTCATTAAAGAAGATGGAAAAAAAACCTTTTTAAAAACATTGTCTCACAATGTTTTTAAGTCCATTTGAATCACTGGCACAATACTCAAAAGTCTTCTGTACTCTATGAGATGTGGGTACACAGTTCTATTTGGGATTAATTTTCATCCTAATTAGGAGCTCTCAAAAAAGAGAAGTTCTCTGTCAGGAAATCCTGTGCCTCATACTCTTTTGTCCTCAAGGTGTCAGGTTCGATCTGCATCAAAGGATGTTGCAATGTTCTGTTGTTTCCAGAAAGGAAAACAAGACATTATTGGGGTAAGTATGAAATTTGTCACTGGAAAAAATATCCTAGCCATGAATATTCAGTGTATATATTCAAGGACCTCTGATAAAATTGACTTTTTATTATTATTACATAGGAAAATTGGTAATGAATTAAGTAAATCATAAAGGCTATAATTGACAAAGAATAAATAATGCTTAAATTCATCACAGTTCAAAGCTATTGTGTTCCTTTATTAAATTCCTTTTACTCTGTAAAATTTAATGAGCATTTTGGAGCTAAGTGAAGTAACTCAGAGTACAGAAGTCTGTCACCTACCACAAGAACTAGGATCAAAAGATAAACCCTCATTTTCCCGAGACAAACACACGTATGTCACTTGTCCACAAACCTACATTATTAAATAATGATTAGATTTTGCAAGAAATATTTAATCCTCTGAAGACTGTCTAAAAGCCATGTACAAGCAAATGCACAGTATGTGTGAACTGCTAAGAATTCCACTAACATATTAAAGAAATTTATACTTCTGTGGATACCTCAGCATGTGTATAAGCCTTCAATAAGAGCTGGGCAGGTTGGTAACAGCATCCAAGAAAAGGACACATACTTCCCTCAGTGGAACTCCACGCAAGCAATCCCTGCTGGGAACCCTGCAAGGCAACACTGCCAGACAAGCCTGTCTGCAAAGCTTTGCCATGGAGAAAATGACAATGGCATCTAAAAAAGCTGCCTAAACAGGATAATTTCACACATCTACATTCTAAAACACCACAAACTGCCATTTGCACCTGCTAGGGCCACTAAATCATTTATTTATCAAAGCAGAGAAGTACAGAACCACCATTTTCTTCTGTGCAAAAAAACCTTCAGTCTCCTGGTGCACACAACTAATTTCAGTATGAGAAATAATGAATGATAGGCTCAGATGTTGCCTTACTGTACTTTTTATAAAAACCTCACCTCAGTGACTGCTAGAAGACAATAGCATTAGCAGGCAGGCTAATCAAATCAGGCAAGTCAAAGAAACTTCCTCTCCTCTCCTTCCACACAATGAGTAATAGCTTTTGCTCAGGGAAGGAGAGGGTAAGGCCAGGGACACAGTCTTCTGGCAGGCTGTTGTTTGTTGATGATTTTCTTCTTCACCCACCTTCCAGAAATCCTCTGCTTAGGTTATGATTATTAATAAAATGATTAGTGGTTTTCTTGATGTCTACTTAAAAGGTTTTTTTTATTTATTTTAAAAGTAAATTCTACATGTTCCTTCTGCAGCTCTTTATCTCAGCTATTGTATTCAACTGTTCTAATCTAAATACTAACAATGAATAAGTATTTCCCAAATCAGGTTACGAACTCAGTATTTTTCCCCAAAAATATCCACACATACAAATGCCATCTATGGCTCTAAAAACAAAGACAGGCTTTTCAAAATAAATAATTTAAAAAGGTAACAGTTTTTCAGTTCCTCGTGAAGAATTTGCAAGAGCATGTCACAAAGCATCGCTGCTGCAAGCAATGCAAGTAGAAGCACAGCGGGTCAAGAGAGATTAGGAGGTTAGACAGGGGAAAACCTCAGAAAAAGCACAAGCAGAGTTCTACCAGGAGACATTTTAAGATTGCTTACTCCCAAAAAGGTCACTTCACACCCCATCACTGTAAAAACTCATATCTCAGAGCATGTCAGTATTAGACTGGCTTATCTGTAATGAAAATGCACCGACTCCTAAGAAATTTATCATGCATGCACAATAGAAAGGGTCTATTTTGACTCAGGAGGGAAAATGACAGAAAAAAAATTGCACTGCTAGATTAGCTTTAGCTACCAAAACCAGATAGGTATTTCTGCAGTTGCAGGAAAACATGACTGGTGTTAGTACATCACTACTATGGAAGTTTCATTAATTTCCCACTATGGTCTGGTTTCCTGAAGTGTAGAAAAGTCGGTATTCTACTACTGCCAGTGAAGCAGCTATTGCTGTCTCATAAAAACTTCCATGTAATAATTTAACAGAGCAAATAAGCTGCCTAAAGGAATAAGAATTCACATGTAGATTAAGAGAGAATAAACTGGCAGTAATACACTGGAAGTTGTTGCTGCTCATTAGACCGTGAAGAGAATTGAGAGGAGACAGATGCAGGCAAGAAAAAGGTGTAATTGAAGTGAACAAGATGATTTAAGATTGTAGCCAATTTTCTAAAAGCAATTGGTCTGTCTCCTCTTATTATGGTCAAGACTGGTCTTTTGTACTGCAGTCACAGTTTCTGGACAGTAACCTTATAACTGCTGTCATATTTCATGACAAATGCTTGCAGTGAAGAGTGGACAACGGAGCCCATAAAAGACTTCTGCAATTTAATGCAGAATTTCTCCCTCATTTTTCCCAATGCTGCATTTTAAATACTGAAATTCCTCATGAATAATGTCTACCCTTTTTTACTATCTCGTTTGGGCAAAAGATACTGCAATATGCATCTCATAACTTAATGCATTTTTCCTTTCTGTATAACGTAATCAGGAACATTCATGCTAGTTATTTCCTTCCCTCCATCCTATAGGAAAGTTAATAAGCAAATAGAAGCCTAAACTGTCTCCAGTCCTGAATTCTGTCTCCAGACAAGCACAAAAGGAAAAAAAAACCAACAAAACCCAACCAAACCAAAACAAGCAAAACAAAATAAACAAACCACACAAACCCAAAACCATTGACTGATACTTCTATAAAAGGTATTCTCACCCTCCAGTAACATGCCATTCAAGGGTCTCCTACACCCTACGCCTTTGTGTTAAATAGTAACCAACAGATAAAATGTATGTATGTTCAAAAAGTATTACTGCACAAATTTAGCCAGCCCCAATTAAAACATCCTCTGGCAAGGAAATCCACAGCTTAGTAAAAATAGTACAGATGACCACTATGGACTTCCTACATTCACTGAATACTCTAATCCAGTTTTTGCATTCTGCAGAAGTGCACTAGCCTGTACAGAGAAATTATCCCCTTTACTCAGGCCTGGTGAGATCACATTGAGAATTCTATTTCTAGTTTTGTGTCCTGTTCATACTTCAGACAACTTACTTCTACACAATAACAAGCATGGTCAAGAAAGTGCCAGATTTGTAGACAGGACTAAGGAAGAAAATTCTGTAGAGGTTACAAAGCAGCTTCTGTTTACCACCAAAAGATGTATTAACCTATCACCAGAGAACAGGGCTGTCATTCAATAGAAGCAATTTGGAAAATTGTTTAAAGACATTTAATAGACCTGCAGAAACAATACAGAAGAATAAAAGTGGTGTGAGCTATGTCTTTTTCCCAAGAGTACGGGAGTGGAAAGCTTTTCCTCCATTCACAGCATCAGAAATTTGTCTTGTCTTTTTTAGAGCTATGCAAAATGAATCCAAGCCTCACAATTATATTACAGAAACTGAAAGCTAAGTAATTACAATAAAAAGTGCAACATGTATTTAATTCCCAGTATTAAAAAAAAAAAATCCTGAGAATTTACCAAAAGAACCCTTAACAAGTATTTTAAAAACACTAAAGGGAAAAAAAATCAACATTATTCATGTTTTTCAAATGAAATTGCTCTTCAAGCCAAGACAATACAGAAAATAGAACGCAGAGAGTTGGAGGATGTTTTTATTGCAACTGATTTGTAGAACACCACAACAAAAATGATCTACAAAGCACAGAATCTTAGTTAACTGTTCAGGCCCCAGAAGAGTAAGATGCAGAAATCTTATAACTAAGATATAAAGATACAAAATATCATTTTGCTATCACAATATCCTGTGGATGGTCAAAACCAACACCTTATTCTTGGTGGAGTGGTTTCCCTATGAAAAATGAAAGGTTACATCTTTTACATTAGCCATGATTGAAATAGCAAGGACAGGGCTTCTTCAAATACATCAGTGACCAAAGGAAAACTAAGACCTCTTACTGACTGAGGGGGATCCTGGCAACAGAGGACAGTGAAGGCAGAAATACCAAATGTCTTCTTTGCACGGGCCTTCACTGCCAAGAGCAGCCTTCAGGAATCTCTGACCAGGGTTAAGGAATGTCAGAAGGGAAGACTTTCCCTTGGCCAAGGAGGACTGGGTTAGAGAACACCCAGGCAAACCTGGCAGACACCATGGCTAAACCGCTCACGATTATCTTTGAAAGACTGTGGAGATAAGGAGAGGTGCCTGAGGACTGGAAGAAAACAAATGTCACCCTGGTCTTCCAAGATGGCAAGAAGGAGAACCCCGGGAACTACTGGCCAGTCAGCCCCACCTAAATCACTGCAAAGGCAATGGAACACCTCATTCTGGAGGCCATCTCTATCCACATGCACGACAAGGAGGGGATCAGGAATAGTCAGCATGCATTTACTAGAGGTAAGTCATGTTTGACCAACTTGATAGCCTTCTATGATGCAAGAACTGCCTGGATGGATGAGGGGAAAGCAGTGGATATTGTCTCAGTTTCAGCAGGGCCTTTGAACTTTTTGCTGTTGCAAGAGGAAGAAAAAGTAGCACTCCAAGAAGAAACATCAGCACTGCTGTCCCTATCAGTGTAACTCTAACCACATGAAACTGCCACTAAAGGATTTGAGTGTGCCATGTCATAGTGAATAACCAGTAAGTATCACTCCTTCACTAAGTTTTCTTGTGCATGTTTTTCTGTATGGTGAAGTAACAAATGCAAGCACTAAGAATCAAGTAAGATTAAGTCATCTTTTGTGATTAAGAGCTGTGAGAGGTTGTTATGACACAAGGTGAGAGAGCTAAGGGACAAAGTGGTCAATTTAGCAGTAGGAAAATAATCCACAATAAAAATTTACTATCAATAGTAAGAGAGCACAGAAAAAATATGAAACAGCAGGGAAAACCTCTTGCACATTAAGAAACTGCCCAATCCTCAACACATGCTGCTTGTGAATTCTTGCAGCAGCTCTGCTGGAGGCTACTTGACCCCACTGTGGCAGCAAAGGCCCCTCCTCTAGTGAAAGCAACAGAACAACTGCCGTGGATAAGGTTGTACATCAATCCCAACAACAGAACTGCACAGTCTCTGGACCAGGAGTTTCCAATTTAACACCTTCAGACAAATGAGTATTTGGGCTCAGCTCACATGGTCCATCCAGACCAGCATTATATAGTGCTATACTCTGCTTAGACTGAAAATGCTTTAAGCTAGCTTTAGTAACTTCCTAAATAAGACTATTTATGCCTAACAAAGAGCAAGCTGAGACAATGTAATTTAAAGGCCAGTCTTCACCAGCTGTCTTTTCCCTCTGTGGGAGGGGGAAGTAAAACTTATAGCAGAAAAACTAACTTGCCATGGAACAGCAGAAAACCACCACAGAGGAGTTAACTATACAGTTTTATTCAGAAGTCTGTCTTCTGCAGGAAGGTTTCTGGGTTTTCTTTTCTATTAGCTCAGCATTTCAGCAGAAGCAGCTAGGTCCTAAGCAGGATTCTTATTGGACTTGAATGAAGCCAAACTCGGTGACTCACCTTCATGTGAAGTCACCAGCATCGTGCTATTCAGATTATCAAAGGCAAGAAATCTAACTTGTAAGGACAACACCCAAAGTAAAGCAGAACTACACACTTTGTATAACCTGATTTATTGCATGTAAACCTGTCACTTCTCATGGCCCAGCAGAGTATTAAGTTACACAGGCCTTTCTGGTTTTTTGTGGTTATATCAGCATAACAGTTCACATCCACTGGCACAAACAAAATGTGTAATTTGTGATGTTATTCTTAGATCTGTACAGAGGTTTCGCAGTCCACTTACTTTTCCTTCTTTTCCTGTTTGTGTACTTCCCTTGCAAGCTGTGCAGCTTTCCTGCTGTAGGGATGGATAACTTTTTTCTCTTGCTTCCCTCCTTGAGGTTTTCGTAACTTTGGCTGAAAAGACATCAAAGATACTGTGCACTAACAAGGCTGAGTAAAACATGAAAGGGAAGACAGAAGTACACACCACAGTAAAGACTGAAAAGGTCAGGCACTGATATCTAAGAAAGCCCTCAACTCTCAGTAACATGTTATCAATTTCACCCACTTCAATAACAAAATTACTTGAAGCCAGTACATGCTGTAACAAAATCACCGGAGCACAGGAAGTGCTGTAAGAAATCCTACATAGTGACCACTGTCAGAATACTTACTTCGTAGAACTCTGCAGCTAGGACACTAAGATTAGCTCTCTGTACCTTTGCAGAAAAATGTCCCCATTCAAGCTTCTATCTGGGTTACTGACAAGAGCCTCGTCTAATTTGTACAATGTAACAAAAGCCATTTTCTTGTTCCTCCCAAGAGATCGCTGGAATGCTTCACACCAGGGAGCAGCCAGAGGCTTTCCTTCTCTACCCCCTCACACTGCACAGAGAGAGAATACACCTCACACATTTCCAGAGTACGGTAATACTACTCTAAGTTATGCTACTTTCTGGAAAGAAAGTGTTTGAACAGAACGGAACGGCTTTATGAAATAATATGCTATTTAATTACACCCACAAGAAACACCTTAAAGCAAGGGGGCTTTCCTGCATCACAATAAATGGTTTAGATCAGTAAACGGAGACTATAGTAAATCCAATTCTCCGCGATAACATAAGTGCTTAGGGCTGCGAAAAACATATAGCGTCAGAGGCACAACTGAACACCTCGGGGAACCTCAGGCGGCCGCACCTCCCGGCTGCTCCACAGGCGCACCGCGCCTCCCCCCGCATGGCCGGGAAGGCCCAGAAGGACGCGAACCCCCCGGGAGGAAATGCAGCAGTTTTTGTGCGAAGATCGGCCCACANGCGTTCCGCTCGCCGTGTGGCGGGGAAGGCGCGGCCTCAGCGCACGGCGGAGACCGCGCCGCAAAGAACCCTCAGCAGGTGCTGCATAACATCTTGGCAGCAGCTGAGGTGATGGCTTTGGCAGCTGGAATTAATGGGGCTGCTGCTGCTGCTACGCGTGAGCTTGAGATAAGGTAGAAGTAGTTCAAGAATCTGGTGATCATTATGGATGAGAAATTGCGCAACTGGTGCCCGTGCAAAGAAGGAGCCTTGCTGAGCTGAAGAAAACGGAACAAAGTCAAGGAAAAGGTGATATCCTGTGTGAGAAAACCAGCCCTTCCCTTGGGGAGAGAAAGAAACAGCCTCTGGAAAGTCCAACATCAAAACTGAAAGTTACCGGAGAGTGTAACTCAGACTCACAGATATCAGCAAAGCAGAAAAAAAACCCATCTCTAACAGGAGTGCTCCTGTGACACCTCAAAGCAGATCATCACCTACACCACGGGCCTGTGGAAAAGCACTTGTGGCTGCTCAGCTGCAGGCATCCAGGCTCAAAGGAGACACCATCTTTAGGTCTTAGTCTTTACACTATCTTAGGTCTTCTTGCTCTTCAGACGCTGATAAATCTTACAGTATATAAAGAAACATATTGATTTTAAAGATTGTCCCTAAACAGCAAACCACAAGTCTTTTACTAAATATATATATATATAAAGAAAGTGGGATTATCTAAAGCAAAGTCTTCATTCAGCTTGTATTGGAACATTACCTTCTTGTGCACTTTCAATAAAACTGTTTCATAGATTTACAGAACCACTAGAGATGGCAGTGACAGCAGCAATTTTGGTTTTTAATCTAATAATTTAGGATGTAGCTGTCACAGACAGGAAACTGAGCACAGAATTTTAAATAGCCCATTCAAGTAAATAGATTTAGAGTTATGTGTAGGCACACAGTTTGTGGTAATGGAGAGTGGGGCTGTGGAGCCTCATCCCCAGTGGGTACAGCTGTGAGAAGCAGGTGAACAGCATTGAAGGAAATGAGACCTGGAGTGCCCAGAGGCACTGAGCAACCACCAAAGGGAACAGAGGGGAAACAGGGGCAATGCATGAGCATGAAGAGTAGAGAAGGTTGGCCTGAAGAGCAAGAAGGGCAGATGCCTGCAGCCTTCTGAGGTGGGATGATGTTGTTCTGTATGGGTAGATGCCTGAAGCTTTCTGGTGTGATATGGTGTTACTGTGTATAGGCAAATGCTTATATGCCTTCTGAAATTGTATGGTGATACTGCCAAACAGCACAGGAATCATTGTAGCAAACTGGGGAATAGCTCTCTTTTAGCAGTGTTCAAATCTGCTTGGGACCAGTAACTCACATTTAACTGAGGGATGCTGAAGGAAGTCAGGTAATAAGG